>JAQGBY010001149.1:0-32135 GCA_034698785.1 Mycogona germanica
TGTAATTTTAATTTTATAATAAAATTCCAATTGTTTAAATAAAAAAAAAAAAAAAAAAAAAAAAAAAATTCTGCTCCACATTTGTGAAAGTATTTGGAGTCAAGAGTGTCCCAAAAAAAAATCTATCTAAGCGACATGAGCTAGAAGGGCGTACTCCAGATGTGCTGCCAACGGTCACTTCTTTTTCTTAGACGAGATATTTATTCCCCAGGAGCTGCCTTTTTTTTTAGTTCTGGTATCGTTGAGCTAATGACCCAGATTTGAGCGACGAGGAAAATCAAGCAGAGGGCGCGCGAATAGGTGAGCGAAGAGAAAAGGTAGGCAGGTAAAAAAAAGATGGAAATTATAGAATAACCAACACAGCAACAGTATCTGAACGAACACATTATGTTTTCCCTCTCTCCTCTACAGAGTCTACTTGCGTCCAGTTGCGAGCAGTCAACCATTAAATTGCGGTTTAGGCCAAAAGAAAATGGCGTCCACGCAGCGCCGGTGACGTCGTGGAACTTATTTGCGAATTTCTGTTGATGTAATTAACGTGGCTGCGGAGCTGCGATCATGGGTTCAATTCTCGCTCTTCTACCCTTCTGGAATTATTAATTACAAGAAGGGTGCCCGGCATTGCCTGGGTTTACAGTAACCACCAAAGAGATAAAAAATGAATTGTTTAAATTTACCGCCTATTTTACGTTTACACGATGACACGCGAGAAACGTAAAGTAACTCATTTTTCATGTGCTATACTCTGTAATGACGTCATGCAGTGGTGACTCAACATGTTTTTTTTTATATTTAAAAATTTTGATTTTCAATCGTTTGACATTTGTTAAAGTAAAATTGAAAAGAATCATTTTTAAAATATCTATCTGATTATTTGATGTTTCTTAATATTGTTATTTTATTTCATTTTTATATTGAAAATATTATTCCGGTAATAGTATGTGGTATGGCGTGCTTGGTAGGAACTGTTATCTGGTGTGCTTGGTTGGAACTGTTATCTGGTGTGCTTGGTTGTCTCTTGAAATCGACGACGTCATGCTTTTGATGTGGAGACGCCATTTTTTAAGTTTCAAGCCAAAGGGAGATTATCCAGAATTTGGTAACGCTTGTTTTATTATATAATATTGAAAATAGAAATCTGGAATTCCGCCGCTAGCGAATTATGATGGTTTAGTAAGTGTATGTTAAATTGTATGCAATGTCATTCAGCCGTTCGTGAGTTAGTCTCCAAACACGAAAATCGAAATCTCTGTTTCATAATATTGGAGAATCGTGCGAGAGAAATTCCTACACGCGCTTTCTTCCTTCCTTGGGAATGAAAGTTAAGAAAAATATTAAGCAGGTGATGACGTCACTGGGGGGGGGGGGGGGTGACGCGCGGGAGAGAGTCATGACGACACAGCTATGGCGAAGAAACGAGGTCTCGAACCGACGTAATCAGATCTGGCCTCCCTCTGGTGGCGGACGTTGCTGTTGCACCGGGTTGCCAGGCACAATGCACACCATCGGTCAGACTCGGTTTCATTTTATTCGATGATCGATTGATATCGCTCTATCGACATTTCTTTTCCACCATTCCACAAATGATTGATTTGTTTCGATCTTTTCGGTAAGTTGGTTGTCAAGTTCCGCAATCGATGGAGTTGGCCGGTTCCTGCGCCACATTTAGAAGTGGGCAACCGCATTCGATTCTAGCGCCACCTGTTGCAGTTCCGAACTTATGAGAACGTCGGCAAACGAAAACAGAATGAAAGGAGAGAAAAAACAAACTGTGAATCTCACAGAAAGAAACTCACAGTTCTCCACCCGAGGCGCTGCGGACGTGACTGACCGTTCGGGAACATGACGTCATTGACAATGGGGGAAAGGTGATAAAAAAATGCATTAGACAGTAAATTATATTTTTTTAAACTTGCGATGACATAATTCCATTTTTTTTAAATAAGCTGAAGGATGCCCAATTTTGATTCTGATTCAATTTATTATCTTAATCAACCGAGCATCAGAATTTGAAATGAAATTTTTAGGACGTCTTCTCTTTACATTTTTGAAGTTGGATTGTGTCCGAGACGACATTGAGCGAGGAAGGTCTCGAAACGTAAAACTATAAAATTACGTGATCTATTTCGAGACGAGAGGAAATGAATTTTCTTGCACGTAGTCTGGACGAGACAAGATCGAAACAAGAGCAATGGAAGATCGAGACGAAATCTGTCACGCGAACCGATTAACCGAACCAATCTTCATTAACTAATGGCGTCACTGAAATGAGAAAAAAAATGAGATCTGAACCGATAGTCGAAAATGAAATCTGAAGAATTTTTTCTCGCTCAAAATAGTAGATGGTGTCGATAATTTTTGCATCATATATCATAATCTTAATTTGTCCAGTCATACCTAACATTATTTCTAATAAAATTAAGTTTTCTTAACAATGAGTGTTGCGTCTCAACACTGGGTGGCGCCGATTCCCTCCTTTGATAAATCGTAAGTCGTTCAATAAATTCCCTTTCCGTCACTCAACAATTTTTTCGAACGAACTTCACCATTTCCGATTAAAGAAAAAATAATAATATTTCAAAAGCGTTTGAGCAAAAATATCTGTTTATTGCAATTCTGCACGAACCCAGTTCTTTAATTAAGAATGTGCTATCTCTTTTTTCTTTTTGGTCAAACGCATGGCCGAGGAAGTGGAACAACGAAATAAAATCCGCGCAGATGTCGTCAACCAACCGAACAATTTGACAAGAACCATTTGTCTTCTTTTTCAATGTTATAAATGTGTTCGCTTCTAGTAAACTACAATGTGCCTCGTCGCTAGGGGGCAGCATGCAGACAGATACTCACCCGCCACCAGAGGACATCATCTACCAACTATCTGATATCCACCTTACTCGGTTCGAGATCCCTCTTCCTCCTTGCCATAGGTGTGACGTCAGTGAGTCTCGACCGCACGCGTGCAGGACTTCCTCTCGCTCGAAAAATGACAGCGGTCTCGGCTGGGAATTGAACTCGTGATCGTGGCACCTCACAACTGTTATCACTCACTAGTACGTAATCAAAATATCAATGGTTGTAAACCGGAAACAGATTTGTTGGATTATCCGAAGCGAATCGATGATACGGAGTTAATTTTAGCGGTGGAGGAACTCTGAGCAGCAAAGGCGTGTCGTGCGAGGCCATCGAACATGTTCTGGACAAGTTTCCATTTCCGGTTTTCAATACCACACAACAATAACCTTGCTCTTGAACTCAGGTAACAGGTGAACGGAAATCAACTCAGCCTGGCTCAATTAGACAACACAAAGCTTGATTTGTCAGAGTGGAGGCGAAATAGCTTTGAGTTGTAATTGGTTGTAATTGGTTGAAATGAGCGTGTTGCTGATGAAGTTTTACAACAACAGCCAGAGGAAAATACGAATTGACCTCAAATACAATTTTGATTAGTTGATTAGTCTTGTCCTGATTTATTGGAGAGAAAAAACGTGTGGGTGGAGCTGACCTAAGGAAAAGAAATGGCATAGAAACCGTTGACTCATTTCAATTCTTGAAGTCTGGAGTTGTTGAATTGCTTGCCGATGTCAGAGGGGTCAAACCTTTAAAAAAATTATTTGAAATCTTGACGTGAAGAACAATTTGGAATAACAGTTCGTGGAACTGGTCATCGACTTAATTTACTGCTTCAACCTATTTAACCATCAAATTGCTTTTTTGTATCCGGGAAATTCTGACGTCTCTGAACGACTGCTAATCTTCAAAGTACAAAGTTGAAGCTCTCTCACTTTGAATTAATGATATTTTAACATATATTTTAAATTGTTTTTGAAATTTCGTATAATTGTGTACCTTGAAAATCAATATACAGCAATTTGAATGTGTTGTACAACATTTCTTTATTTCAATTTCGTTACAACACTTGATTCTAACCCTACTAAACCCTCCATTTTCAAATCCCAAATGTTGGAACTCGAGAAATGATTATTTCGAAATATACCTTTGGCCCAAGTTTCCAGTCACCATACATTAATTAGGAGGAATTGATAAGTAGCAATGACATATCTTGTCAGGACACATCTGTCGGCGAAACAGTTGCTGTACAACATACTTGGTCAAACGGTGAGAGAAAGAAAGGGCTTAAAGGTTCGCAAAATTGTCAGTCCATTTTGGAGAATGGTACACATCAAAGTGACAATTTATGAAAAGTGTGTTTTCACTTTCTCTCATCGAATGGCCAGGACTACAAATGAATGAAACGTTTGATCGGGGTGAGGTGGATCAATAATGATAAATGATCAATCTGCTCTCATGATCTTTTGTCCACTTGCTTCTCCTTGATGATCTGGTATCGAGCATTGGTCGGGTTGGAATATTGGCCGGACGCCAATCTCGGTTTAGGTTTCTCATCGTAGAAGAAGAGGGCATCATCTTCGCTCTGGTCACCTTTCCTGGGTGGTGCCCGGAAGGTCTTGGCGCCAGGTCCACTTCCGGACAGACCGAAGAGACCCGCGAAGATGGTGCTCGGATCGCTGTTGGCGCTCAGGAGGCCGTCGAGTCCACCGCCCAGTATTGACCTCTCTGTGGTGGAGGTGGTGGTGTCTGGACTGTTCTGTCGCTTGATCAGTGCCCCCTCACGGCGGAAACCGATGTTCGAATCGCTGACGTCACGTTTGACACCATCACCGAATCCGCCCACCCGAATGATGTTGCGCAGGAAGTCGGCGATGGACAGGCCTCCTCCACCCCCACCAAAACCTCGACCACCAGTGAAGCTGGACACTCGCCCACCACTACCACCCGCTCGAATGCTGCCCAGTCCACCTAAGTCAATAACGGCGCCACCACCTCCACCTTTGCCCGGTTGACCTTCAGGACCATTTTCATTGGTACCTCCGAATCCTCCAAATTGGGAGTCCCGTCCACCGCCACCCCCTGCTCGGATATCCAGTCCACCCAGGTCAATAACGGCGCCGCCACCTCCACTTTTGCTAGGAGCTTCTGAAGCATTCTCATTGCCACCTCCGAATCCCCCTCCACCAAAACGGGACTCCCGTCCACCACCCCCCGCTCGGATGCCCAGTCCACCCAGGTCGAAGATGGCGCCTCCACTTCCGCCACCGGCAGAACCTTTCTCGTTGCCACCGCCCCCTCCACCGACGGTCAGAGGTGGAAATTTGAAATCCCCGATGGTGAATCCCGGAAATGAGACCTGTCCGAATCCACCTCCACCACCACCCGCATCGCCACCACCTCCACCGGCACGGATCCCGATGCCGCCTAAGTTGAGGTCCACCAGGGCACCGCCACTGCCCTCCTTCGAAGGTCGGTTGTCATGATGGCTGGATGAGTGAGACTGCTCGCTGAGGAGGATCAACAGCAGGAGTGTTGATAGGGTGGAGGAGGACAACGTCATCTGTGCAGGAGAGAAAACAAGATTCTTAGAACATCTTGGACACCAGTACAGGTACACAGGGGCTGAAAGTGGATGCGTGCCATCAAAGTGGACCGAGTGACGTCATCATCGCGTGTCAACGAGTAATCACACGCACTGACCTACGTTAGCTAGGGTCACCTCAATGACTTTTGGGGCAAGACCAATCACATTTCTTTGAATGACCCAGTCTTTCCAAGCACGTCTTAACAGACAAATTTAGATATCTCGTCCAAGATTGATCAAAGAACTGAAAACATCTGGCACAAGAAAAAAGAGAGTCCTCCTCACTTTCATTAATTTCAAAGTGATTTTTGTGTTTTCCGTTTTGGAAGAGTGAATTTGTGTGTGACCTGTTTGTTGGCCACTCGTACACTTGTATTGTGTTAACGTTTGTCCGGTCGCAAGAGTGCTTCTGACCCTATTGAGGGAAGCCAACGGGTTGACCTCGTTGTTACGTGCTCAGGCTGGTGGTGGCCACCAGAAGTCCATAACTGGGTCTGACCACGATCACGAATACGAGAACTCGTTTCATATTTATTTATAAGGCTGTGTGTGTGTGTGCGGGAATACCGAGTAGAACTGTTTTCAAATTTATATTCGTGTCATCAACCTCTTTTGTCTCTCATGTCTCTTTCGTCTGGTTTTCAGGAAAACATTTTCATTTGTATTCGCATTTTTTGTTGTTGACGAACATTCCGTGAAAAGGAAGGAAGAATAAGGTGAATATCCCGAATTCCAGAGATTATCAACAATGGTTGGTTGCTCGCTTGGACAAAAGAAAATGTGCATACCTATTTTGAATTTTGTGACACAGTGACACGACTTTATCAATCAGATACTGCTGCATGAGGATTTCTTAAATTATCCTAAACATAAAGCAGAGTCAGACTGCGCGAGACTACACTGTGTGATTGCCTGACAACACGGGGCAGCAGCAATATACTCGTCCGGCTACCAGAGGGCAGCACCTGCCAGACCCGATCCCCCTAATTCCGCTACATCGGTTCGAGATCACTTTTCCTCCTCGTCATTGGTGCTGACGTCAGTGACGTCAGCACCTCCTCGGGACTCGCTCTCCCAAAAAAAGAATAATCGCGTAAAGAAATTTCTCTCGCCCGAAAATTGCAGATGTCTCTGAAGGGAATTGAACCCCTGATTACAGGGACATTTGAAACTCGGTTTGACAGATCTTTCTTCCCTTTGCCAACTGACCTCAACACTGGTTGATTGAAAGATTCTGGATTAAAATTGAAAGTGCCAGAGTCAAGGTCGCTCAAAGGTTAAGATTCAACAAGGGTTGAACCAATTGGGCTAATTGCTAAGTTTTCGTCCACGACGATCGTCTTCATCAGCGCAAATGATGTTGATGTCCTTCAAGACAGTCAACACAATTGTTCCTCGTTATGTTGTGAACACTGAAGAGCAATTTGTATTCAGTTAACGATTTGTCAAAAGGGATAGGATTGGGGGCTGGGAGGAGCGAGGAGGGAGGGGAGGGGAGGGAAGGGAAGCGGGAGTAAGAACAAAGAGAAGGTGGTTTGGGGCAAAGTCTTACCTGCATCTTGAGATCCACTCTCTCTCTCTCTCCAAGTGAAAGTGGGAGTTTCGTCGTGAGCTGGAGGCTCGAAAGCGAGACACCCAACCCTGAAAATGGGCAAGAGGAATTCAGGTTCTTGAATTCATAGCTCTTGCACGATTTGCTGGCATGACGTCAGCAGTTAATTAATGACTACGTCTGGGGAATAAAATGTTTTTTTAAAGCCAGAGGTAAGTTAAGAAATCAAAACACAAGATACTTGAAGATAGTTTCTTAAAGTCCATAAAAAAGTTGGACGGATGTGACGACACCGTAAGACCTTCGGTCAATTTTGAGGATCATGCAATTAATTGATATTAGATTGGGGTTTGGCTTCATATCTCGATTTGAGGAATAGTTAAAATGACTTAACAATAATAAAATAAAATATTCATAATAAATTCATAATGGAATAGGGGTTGTCTCCTATATAGACTTAACAATAGTTAGACAAACAATTTGAGTACTCTAGTTCAGAATACAGACTTTAAAAAATTTAGCAATTACAAAAAAATGTCAATTCATTAGAAAAAAATACCCATTGGTTTCGTTAACGAATCCAATTATACAAGAAATAAAGCACGCTATGAGTGTAACAATTGTGTAAGTTGTTTTACTACGCAGCAGATGACGCCCAAAAAATAATTCATTAGACAAGACTGCTGAGAGACAGCGTTATAATCTGCATTTTTCGGTGAAACACATTGTATTTTTGTGTGAAACGGAAATGATTTTGTGTGAAACGGAAATGATTTTGTGTGAAACGGAAATGATTTTGTGAAACGGAAATAATTCCTACGTCCGTGTCTCTTCTAATGAGCAAGGTGACGGACATGGAGGTGTTGTGTCCAAGACAAAGGAACACAGAACAAACTAAAAGAAAAAATATCCTAGATTGTATTCATGTCGAGGGTCTTACTTGTTATCTGGTGCCTTTGGAAAGTCCAGTCGATGTTGTTTCTTTCCAGGAGAGCTGTATTTAACAGCGATGACCGTCTGACCACCAAAGACGTCTTCTGGTGATTTGTCCGTGTTTACACTTTCTCTTTTCGCTAGACCATATGGATTTTTAGCCAGGCATTCAGTTTGTCCAGCTCCGCGCCACAGACGCTCTCTGATTGGTCCAACCGGTTCAAGACGGCGGCCGCCATCTTGTTTCTCTTCTTGCACTATCTCTCTCTCTCTACTCTCGCTGCTGCTGGTCGTGAAAGTTGTTATGGCGGTGGACAGGTTGGGTTTTTCCACTTTCTCTTTCCTTCTCGAGGGGTTGCTTTCGTGTCGGTCGTAACGACCTCAATGTTTGTCGAAAAAAATATGAAATTAAATAAATGACTGGCGGCCATTTTGCGCGCATTCCTCGCACAGGCCACGCATTTATTATTATACATATACACGAATAATGATGTCATTTATGTAATTACTCGTAAAAAAACATAGAGCCTGGTTTTGTGAATGCCAAGTGTCCACTTTTCTAGACAACTATTTTTATCAAAATGTAACCATTTTTGTTTAGAACAAGCAATTAATTTTAATTAGGCAAAAGTAATAAAGCTGCACGCATAGGCTAACAAGCATGCATGAGAGGGGCGCGTTTAACATTGGAACGAAATCGGCGAACCGTGCTACCACAAGGAACAAGATGGTTTTATCATTTTCGAATCGCCAAAATACAAAATCCCAAAATGCGCTCATGAATTTTCAGACACGTGCTGGAGAGGGGTGCGTTGAACATTGGAACAAGATCGGATAGTCCATGCTAGGACAAGGAAGTATTGCTGCTTCTGGAAAGACAATTCGCCCATCTGAAATGTGCACGTGAATTTTCAAACACTCGGGTGCGTTCAACTTTCAATGTCATTCGGGCCACGCGACCTGTATTTTAGGAATTGCTGTAAATCAGCAATTCTGATGTTGCGATAACGAATAAAAATAGATAAATGTTGCGCTGGTTGGCGACTTGCTTGCATTCGCAAAAATTAGGAAAATGTCTCAGTCGACATTTTGTTTCATTATTTAAGTGAATGGACAGAACAGTGGTTTAATAAGCCGCGAGTCCGTAGACCAGCACCAAAATGGCAGCCATCGACATTCGATTGCGCTCCTGGCTCAACTCTCAATACTGAAAAAGTTTTACTATACAAATTCTGTGCTGCCACCTGGCCAGGAAGAGAGAAACACAGCGAAACTGGTCATGTACACATGCAGGCTAACATAAATAACGCTGACGGGTGCGTAAAATTCGCAGTTAGATTGACCCACCGGTTAATACACAAAGACGCCGCATGCCATAATCCTATTTTCAACGCACTTTCACCTCGATCTCAATCACACCCATCGCAGTTTTAACACCCCTTCAACAAACATGGCGGACGAGAACGACGCGAACAACGCTCAGCTAAAGAATTTGCGTCGTGTCGCGAAACATGACAGCGGTGCGGCCGATTTGGAAAGGGTGACGGATTATGCGGAGGAAACGGAAATATCGTCCGGCGATTTGGAGGAGGTGAGCTATCTAATCCGACGTAATCAACTATTTTGAAATGCGCCCCCACAACGTCCTCCTCAGCCTCGCCATGCTTCGAGGCTGGCCTTCGATTGCTGCTTTTCTGAACTACTGGTTTACAATTTGCATTCGGTACATGCTTCATTGTAAAGACCGTGACATTTCCTTTAATTTGGTATATCGTCTTGTGTATTCGACCGGAAAAATGCTCAAAGTAGAACGATGGGTTGACCGATGGTCAAGATGGCGGCTCATGTGTGGAGCTCCTGGAAATAATTGTCGACTTTGAATGCGCAACTAGGGGAAGGAAACAATTTCATGTTGAATACGATCTGGTGAGCTGTAAGATGTACTGTCCATTTGCCCAAAAATAGTCCATCTGTTGTCTTGAATCGAAAATCCGGTGTTCGAATCTCGCCAACATGAGCACTTCAGATTAATCGTATTTGAGATTGGTCACCGCTCATTCTTCCAAATTTACTGGCGTCCTTAAATAATTTCTTGAACCTTCATTTATTTAATAACAATATTTTGAGAGAAATAACCTTGATGTCACTAGAATTAAAAATGTATTTATTTATTTTGTCAGGCGATGACGTTGATTGGCGACAAGCGCTTCAAGGAGGCGGTGGAGAAGGCAGCACGCGAGAAGGAGTTGGCAAAGGTCGTCATTCGTAAGGAGGACGTCGAACTGATGGTAAGTGCCCAAACTTTAACGCGAAGTGTATAATTAACAGTACCCTCCGTTTGATAAGCCGCGGCAGTCCGCCAGCAAAACTACTATTGTAAATAATTTTGAAAAATATCTTTGTCAACAACCTAGAATGATAGAGTCCCATGTTGCGGTACATGCGACCCTTTGCACTTTGTTTAACGTATTTAAAAACATTAATGTAATTTTAAGTACGCATCCTTATGGAAAAAAAGTTTGGGAGATGTTGAGTGGTCGAGAGGATAGCGTATTTTCCTCGTGGCCGGTAATCATGGGTTCGATTCCCGACCGAGACCTCTGGAATATTTCGGGCGAGAGAAATTCCCACGCACGTCTTCCTTCGGAATGGAAGTAAAGCCGTTTCAGGTACACGTTAAAGATCCTGGGCTTGGCAAAATTACCGGGTCGCCCCCTGGAAGGGGTTTTAGGGTGAGCACGTACGCTGATGAACTACCTTAACAAATATCTCAAGGGTTGTGGAAAAAGGGGGAACTCGAAACTAAAATATTTTTTAAAGAAATCTTAATCAAGACGACATTTACTTTTTCGGCGAAACGCGTCAGGTCTCCGGTTCAGATAAAACAGAAATTTTAGTTGTGTCGGAACTCCTAACCCCTCAATTACTATTTATTTTTTGAGGAATTGCGGTTTCATATTTCGGAACGTCAATGTATGCAGCCATACAATGTTCCATCGCAGCCCTGAAATATTCAACGAAGGAATCCTGAAAAATCTGGATATTTCATTATTTATTATTCAGCGTCAAAAGATATTAAGTAAAAAAAAATTCACTGAAGAGACGGGTCACAACAGGAAGATTCTGTACCCCTCTCAGTGCTTAGGCACTATGTGAGAAGCACATTTCCACTAGTACCCGAGCCAAAGCCCGCGCCGGGAATCGAACCCGGGACCGCCGAACCACAGTCCGTCGCTTAACCTGCGAAAAGCGCTACGACGGGTCGTACCAATTGATCAACCTCAAACAAAAGATGACACTAAAGTCACGGATCCCCACACTGAATTCGAAAAAGGAATTTGAAACATTTAAGCTTCCTGTCGTGACGATTCCTGATTTTTGTGAGGCGGTTCCTGGGCCTGTCTTATTAAGAAACCGCTGAAACTAATTTCACTACAAATTCCTAGTCTAGTCTTCATCAGCTTGCGTCTGCAGAAAATTTGTCTGGCTTCGTCGAATTTCTCAATGCCAACAATTTCTCCTGACCGCTTCATTAATTAATTTCGTCACCAGCAAAAAAAACATAAGGATTACCTTCGAATGAGGATTGTAATAGTGCTAATCTCCTTTTTGAAGCAGTTGCCAATCTACAATGAAGTAGAGGTTTGAACTCCACCGAGGTCTAAATTGTTTGACAATAGAAATTTGACAGGTTGGTGGTCCCAGGACAGCACCCGATGAAAGATACACTCCAAATAGCGAACAATTTTAAAGAGAGATTTTTTTAGAAATTATATGTGGTCGGGATTCGAACAGCGGAACTCTGACTAACGAGAGCATTGCTCTAATCAACCTATGACCATTTACGAAGATTTGACGATAAAATCATACATTCATCTTGTATTCAACACCATTTGACACTCTTTAAACCTCAAATAATTCTGAAAGCGAGTCAGCAGATCCGGTGTTCGAATCTCAGCAACGACTCAACTATATTAGTTGTTCGCTACCGGAACGCTGTTCAGGAGTAACCTGGTCCAAAAGATCCGATTATGAGCTGACGTTTTTGTATTCAAATCCCGGTCCACCCGACACATGACCCGCACTTGAGGTTTAGGAGTGTGTTTAGGTAAAGACGGATTATAAAGAGGTGCGGATAATGTGGCGAATGTACTCAGCTGGGCAGGTCCTTGCTTTCAGTTTCTTTCGAGTACAGGGACACATGTTGTAACACTCACCGAGCGATGTCGGAGCAACCATGTAACGCTCCACGGATAGGTTGACGTCAGTTATGGGTTCTCTCGGTTTGTTCTTCGAGACAATGGATGAGACGATTGTCAGAGACAAAGTGTTTTTACAGGTGACAAATGCGAGCATACACGCACATGGCTTATCTCCAGGTTTTTAGTGGTTGTAACGGTTGGTTTTAGGGGTGGTGGTGGTGGTGATGGAGAAGGAGTGAAAGGATTTTATCTGATCCAAGATCCAAGTTGAATAATCGACGATCTCCTTAATGGTATTTGTCGAGGATCGATCGCTGGTCGGTTGGAAGCACGATCGTTAGGCGAAAAGGATTCTGAAATATTGCAAATTTCTTGGAACTGACGTATCAATTTAAAAATATCGAGGCCACATGTCTCAAGACGAGGCGCTGGTTTCTTGAGATTGTCGGCTTGTTTCTGAAGAAATTCGATTAGATAATGAGGAATAGTAATCGTGGCAAATAAAAATGCTGTCCCATATTCGTAACCGATCATTCGTAGAAGATCAATTGAATTTTGATGGAACGCTATTCTAATTTAATTTAGATACCCTTCCACTTTCTCCCTATCTCCTAGTTGTTTCACCGTATTTTATTATTATTATTTTTTTTTTGCTTAAAAAATTAACGAAATTTCATTTTGTTGAGTGTGAGTTTGCCTGGTGGGTCGTCTGGGGTTGTGGGGGGTAAATTGAATTCGTGCGATGAATAATTGTTAAAACGTAGCAGTCCCATTTCAATTTTTTCCGCATGCCCTCGTGCAGAGACGGTGGAATTTTAATTAACGGATGCCCGCTGATTATACGCCGATTTTTCCCGTTTGTCAAATCATTTTTTTTTGGGAAGTTTCGTGGGTCTGATGATTTAATTCCAGTATCAGAGATCAGACTGGCCTAATCCCTCGAGTACTAAGGACTTTTACAGTGTTTGGAATCTGGTACACTTGGATTCGATCGATTCTTCACACTGTGAAGTGGTAATGAATTACATTTGATTAATTACATTTTGCATAATAAACATTGCGTAATGACAGCACTATCCAAATCACAAACCAAAGAAGGAACTTTATTTGGATCTGGTGGGCACACTGGTCAATTAACAAAGAGTTATCACGGGAAAAACTGGTAACTGTCGATCCACAACGAATCTGTTTTACTAATGCATATTTTTCTATCCTCTTTTTTTCCAAAATGGCGTCCTGGTGAATCCAGATGAACGAAATGGAGATTACGAGGAACGTTGCTGAACTCAAGTTACGGGAGCACGCCGGGAATGTGGTTAACGCTCTCATGGAACTGACCAACTGATCACGTGGCAACAATGTGCATCCGTCAAATGATCGCACCTACATTATGAATGTACAACACCGACATAACTATTTTCGCTCATTAAATGTTGAATTTGTATATACATTTTCTCAATTCCAGTTATTTCGTTTGGATTTTAAGAACAGTGTTCATTGTTATCTAGTTAATCGGTAGACAGAGGTCTAGAGTGGAGGAATTAGAGTAGTTAGATATCATGGCAGTGACGTTATGAACTTGAAGGAGAACTGAGCCATCTGGTGTGAGTCGCCTGTCCCATGTATGAATAGTAGATTCTAGGTCTTTCTTTCTTTTTGTTATTTAAAGGTTTCAGTGCTGATAACGAACTATGATAACGACTATAAAGACCGACTTGTTATGCAACTGGGTCGATTCCTGACACTCATGTAATAAGTTACCAGGCACCGGAATGAGTATCAACTGCACCCAATTTTATTTTCCATTTAATCAATTTTCAATACACAGGATTATCTTCTGCTTCATTCCTTATACATTTTATTATGCTTATGATGTCCAGTTTTGCTTAGAAATGAATCCTGAAGTGTCGGAAACAACAAGAAGTGTTGGAAATATTTTTCCTTTTGAAAACAGACATAGCATAGTTGTGCTGTGCATAGCTGAGTGTATTTAAACATAATTATAGCTTACCAACTAATGAAATTAGCAATTTCAAATATTTTCTAAAATTTCGTGTCAAAATTGGCTGCAGATGTAGGTTTGTGGTGAATGCCAATTGTGGGATGCAGTATTTGTCATTCCTGTGTCGATATTCGGGTCATTTTGCGATGTTCCTATTTCGTAGTTGCTGGCGAGCCTTGATCTCCACCTTCTCCTTTTCCTCCACCTTCTCCTTTTCCTCCACCTTCTCCTTTTCCTCCACCTTTTCCTTTTCCTCCACCTTTTCCTTTACCATCTCCTTTTCCTCCACCTTTGCCTCCATGTCTTCCTCCACCGCTAGCTCCTATTGCTCTTTTTTCTTGATGGTTTCCATCTTCATTCTATCATAATCAAAGTTTTACCCAGTTAAAATAACGCCATTTACAAGGTCATTCAAGTGAAAGCGAGAAAACATTTTAGGTATTCTTTGGTGAACAACAGAACTGTTAGATTATTATTGTTGTTTTTGAAGTTTAACTTTTTATACGAGGTTTCTCCCAATCTCTTGCCAAATATCGGGCAACTACCATCAACTATCGTTAAAAAAAATCAGGAACTATCGCCGCCAGCCTCTTTAGTACCTTCCCGGCGATACTCCAGCGATATTACTTTTTACAATCGATTACTATCGATCACTTGACGACCTTCCAAATATGCCAATTTTTCATTGCCAAAAAAGGATATTTAGCAAAATAATTTATTTGATCAACTAATTCATTAAATCGCGTGTGAGATATTTAAATAATTTGTGGCGCTATATCTTAAAAGATACAGAATATTCATAAATGCTTAACTCATTTTTTGCAAATCAAATTTTAAATGTCCTTTTCTGAATGCACATGGAATAAATTTGGCATAGTATTTGGTAGCCTGTGACTTGATTTGCACTGAATTTATATGACGTTGAAAAATATTTAAAAAATGTTTGACTTTGTAATTTAATAATATAGGAAGAAGAACGTCTGAATTATATTCAATAGAAAATAGGGTTGTGCTCGGGACAGACCGGACGAAAATAGTAAACTATTATTTAAAAAGAAAATACTAAACTAGAACACCGTGGGAACTGACGATACTATTATTATAATATTATTATTATCCAATTACATTACCGCCAACTGACGTCCATCTTTTTCGTCCGGTCTGTCCCGGACACAATACCTATTATGAATATAACCCAGACGTTCTTCTCCCTATTCTATAATTTACTTTATAATTTACAGTAAACATAGTTTACTTACCGGTAGTAATTCTCCAATTACTAGAATCATGCAAAGGCTGACGACCAGCACAGCAAATAGTGTTATCTTCATTTGCTCTTGAAAAATGTCGAACTGCTATTAGTATTTTTTAAGTGACCAATTGGAAAATCAATTATAGTGGGATACTTTTGTAGATTGTTTTTTATGGAAGTTTTATGAAAACTGGGCTTATATAGTAAAAAAAAAAATACTGGCCTTCATCAATTAATCATATACAAATTTTGCCCTGTTAAGTGAATATGATAATTAGATTTTCCTGGTAATGCACTACAGCTGGACTGCCTATGGCCAACCCCGGCACTCGATCCATTTGATGATGAGTTGGAGTGCACTTATCTGTGCTCGATGCAATTAGTCTAATTTTTAGATCACGTGATCTATGACGTCTCAAGGAAGTAGATTAGGGACTGGTGGGTCAATGCCCAATGTAATCCAGGGTAGTGAGGCTGATCGCACTGTTTAGAACATTTCTGACATTAAACAATCTCATTTGAGTCAGAGACATGATGAGAATGAGTGTTGAAATTTCGCTGTGCGTTGACCATGAAATACCTACAATGTGACTAACTGCTACAGTGAGATGGGTGTCGCCCCTACAGGATAACTTAACTAGTATAGTATACGTAGTTAACTTTAACTATAGTTCACTTTATGGTAGTAATTCTCCAATTACTAGAATCATACAAAGGCTGAAGATCAACACAGTAAATATTGTCAGCTTCATTTGCTGTCGAGAAACTTTAAACTACTATTGTATAATTATTTTGAAGTTCCAAATTCAATGTCAATTAATTGTAAATAGGATAAAATGGAACTTATACAGTTTAACGTTAAATGGAAGTTATTGTATTTAAAAATATGGAGCTTCTATAATAAGAAAATACTGGACTTTATCAACCAAACATTTGCCAACGTTTGCCCCATAAGGCTGTATAGGTTCTGAGCTATTTGTTAAGGAGGTCCAGAACTAGAACTGGAACCCCCCAGGAGGTGACCTGGTAATTTTGCCTAGCCCAGGCTTAGTATAAGCTACCTAGGTAGGGACCTTTAACGTTTACCTGACATCGTACAGACACGGCTCCCACGGCTTTACTTTCATTCCGAAAGGAAGGCGCGCATAGGAATTTTTCTCGCCCAAAACATTCCGAGGGTCTCGGTCGGGAATCGAACCCGCGATTACGGGAATAACAGCTAACCATTATGCCACAGAGACCCCATGCTGTATAGATTGTCTGTTTCACAATTCTATTTTTCCTGGTAATGCACCACAGCTGGACTGCCTATGGTAAACCCCAGCACCTCATATGATGATGTGTTGGACTATTTTCTAAGTGCACTTATCTGTGCTCGATGCACACAGTTAGTCTAATTTTCAGATCACGTGACCAAATAATCAAATTAACTCTGACATCTGTTTAATTCGTTTATTAATTTCGCTCTTATACCAGAAATACTGAAATAAGAAAATGTAACAAAGGGGGATGAAAAAAATACTCTGAGCAATTATTGGCCGATTAGTGCTCTGAACATGAACATGTTTTTGTGTGAAATTTTGTAGTAAGTGTGTCTTTGACGTGCCCGTGAATGTAAATTTTTTGAAAATTTGCAGGAAAATGATTGTGAATTTGAAATAACCGCAATTTTATTAACTTGATAGAAATTTTTCTAATATAAGACTTTTGATAGAAATTTTTGTGTAACATGAATAACAAGGCGACAAATGTGTTATGAGTTATTCAGAATAGATAATTAAAAGCGGATTTAGATTTGTGCAAAGCACAATCTTTTTTAAATCCAGTTCCTAAAATCAAATATTTTTTAAAAAGAATGAAGTTATTGAATTTTTTGAATACTCTAAATTGAATTTCGTCTTTTCGTCCGGCGTTGTCCCGGACACAGCTTCGATTATTTTTAACGAATATTTTTTTGTGTAAAATTATTTATTATAAATTATTATTTGTTCAATTGAGGCTCAGAAAGGGTACAATTTTTGAAAAAAATCAGGAAAGTAATGATAGTGCGCGAAAAGCAAATTTATTTACATTAAAAAATAGTGTGCAATATTGCTTGACGGAAATTGCTATCCTGGTCACATGTTCACATATTTCTTAAACCCAATTTTATTTTCCATTCAAATCAATTTTCAATACACAGCAGTTTCGTAGCTTTCATTCCTTATACATTTTATTATGCTTATGATGTCCAGTTTTGCTTAGAAATGAATTCTGAAACAACTTCTTTCTTCTTTTGAAAACAGATATAGCATAGTTGTGCTGTGCATAGCTGAGTGCATTTAAACATAATTATAGCTTACCAACTAATAAAATTAGCAATTTCAAATATTTTCTAAAATTTCATGTCAAAATTGGCTGCAGATGTAGGTTTGTGGTGAATGCCAATTGTGGGATGCAGTATTTGTCATTCCTGTGTCGATATCTGGGTCATTTTGCGATGTTCCTATTTCGTAGTTGCTGGCGGGCCTTGATCTCCACCTTCTCCTTTTGCTCCACCTTCTCCTTTTGCTCCACCTTCTCCTTTTGCTCCACCTTCTCCTGTTCCTCCACCCTCTCCTGTTCCTCCACCCTCTCCTTTTCTTTTTCCTCCACGTCTTCGTCCACCTCCACGTCTTCGTGCACCTCTATGTCTTGCTCTTTTTTCTTCCTCATCACGGTTTTCATCTTCATTCTATCATAATCAAAGTTTTATCCAGTTAATATAACGTCATTTACAAGGGTCATTCAAGTGAAAGCGAGAAACCGTTTTAGGTATTCTTTGGTGAGCAACAGAACTGTTAGTTTATTATTATTATTGTTTTCGAAGTTTTTATACGAGGTTTCTCCCAATCTTTTGCCAAATATCGGGCAACTACCATCAACTATCGGTAAAAAATCAGGAACTATCGCCGCCAGCCTCTTTAGTACCTTCCCGGCGATACTTCAGCGATATTACTTTTTACAATCGATTATTATCGATCACTTGACGACCTTCCAAATATGCCACCTTCTGCTTTGCCGTATGAGTTGCAATCATGCCACTTGAAGCCTTTAAGTGCTCTACGGAACTTTGGAATGGTCACCGCAGAGTAACAAGAGTTACTAAGTTCCGATACTACTAATATACTAAGATTCCGATTAGATACACTTAATTGTCCTTTTCTGGATAGTTTGTAACACATGGATACTTGCATAAAGTTCTCCTGTTTCGTCGCCTGTCGAAGCATCCCATTTATTCAAGGCATCATGTTGGTCGTCTTCAGCCTGTAAAAATACTTGTCAGTAATGCATTACAATCTCAAGTATGCTCTTTATATTTTCCTTCTTAAACAGCTTTAAAGGTGTTCAATTAAAAATACAAGTATAATATGTGTGATATAAATGTGGGAATAGATAAAGTCTGAGCTGTACGACTCGTCGCAGCGCAGTTGCTTTAGCAACTGACTGACTCGGCGGTCCCGGGTTCGATTCCCGGCGTGGGCTCTCGATTATTCGATCCCGGGGTACTGGTGGAAATGTGTCCCTCACATAGTGCCAAAACACAAGGGGAACAGAAACTCCAGTTGTGATTATACACTGCAGTGAATTAGAAAAAGTCATTTTGTGAATTACGAAATACACTGCTCATGATGTTGGATAAAGTTGAGGGCAGCAGAAAAACAGGAAGGCCGTGCATCGAGTAGATGAATGGGGCTACAGAGAACATAGGAATAAACCTGCAGCAATTTTGGAAACATTAGAGTTTGTATCTGCAAGGCCACCAGAGGTCGGAACTATCTTTCGGCAATTTCAATGTTAATTCCCAAAATTGAAGCCAAAATAACAAATGTGACCATTACAAAGTTATAAATTATGATCGTATAAGAAGATTCCTATAAGAGTATTAATTGGTAATATATGACTGATAGGATTTGAAAAACATAGTTTACTTGCCGGTAGTAATTCTCCAATTACTAGAATCATGCAAAGGCTGACGACCAGCACAGCAAATAGTTTTATCTTCATTTGCTCTTGAGAAATTTCGAACTACTATTAGTATTTTTTAAGTGACCAATTGGAAAATGTATTCTCAATTATAGTGTGATAAATATAACTTTTGTAGATAATTTTTTTATGGCAATTTTATGAAAATGGGGCTTATATAGTAAAAAAAATACTGGCCTTCATCAATTAATCATATACAAATTTAGCCCTGTTAAGTGAATATGATAATTTGATATTCCTGGTAATGCACCACAGCTGGACTGCCTATGGCCAGCCCCGGCACCCCATTTGATGATGAGTTGCAGGAGGAGTGCACTTATCTGTGCTCGATGCAGTTAGTCTAATTATTAGATCACGTGATCTATGACGTCACGCTTTCTGATTAGAATGTAAATACTGTACACATGTGTGGCCGAATAGCCAGTAATTCGACTATCAAGTGACTGATTCTGCCTGGTCTTGAAGACAATCTGGAACGTTCACATGTCTGAGATATTTGTTAAGGAGGTCCACCAGCGTGTTCGCCCTAAAATCCCCCCAGGAGGCGACCGGGTAATTTTGCCAAGCCCCGAGCCCAATTACGAGTCAACATTCGGTTGCGCTCCAAAAATTCTACTAAAATTAACAAAGGCACGTTCAAATATATGAAACCCGATGGTCTGGCAGTTGTGCAGTATGTGACTTAATAACAAATAGATTTTTATCAAGTTCCTTCAATTACATCTATCATATGAATTACTTTGTGATAAATGTGGGCACATGAAGACAAACTTAAATGGGAAATATGCCAGATTTTAACATGTATATAAAAACAAATCGCTCAGTGATTCATCTGTAAAATGCAATCAAACCAGATGCATAATAATTATTGATTGACTGGCCTAGTTTCTCGATGATTTGGCATTTGCTAAAAGTCAATCAACTGAGTCAGACAATTCAATTAAAAATCCCGTGTAGGCTGTGTCTCTGACAACTCAACTTGTCAACTCTCGATTGCAGTTCAAGCAATCATCCTATATTTTTGTTATTACTACTATAGGCTTCATCGGCTATTTTGAATTATCTGTATTGGAAACCCAAGTTAGTAACCCGAAAGACTGTACTAGCGAGTCTTTCGTCATCGTCATTCGTCTTGGTTGCCAAGATTGGGAGATTTCCATAGTCATGTCATGTCATATCTCTAATTTTTAAATTAAGTTAATAACTGCAGTTCTGATATTGTTGGAAACGTCAGTGATAGTACACAGGTGGAAAACCCATGAATATTTGAAAATATGGATAAGCCAGATAAGTGCATTAAATAACATCTGACTCCACTAAAACACATGTCCTGTTTTTTTAATGTGGAACTGATTTACGTCACGGGGTTTTCTAGCTTGCAATGTAAACTTATTGTATTTGACAAATGCAATCTTTAAACAAGTCACTGTAAGATTAAAACAGGCCTTGATAATTGATTTTCCACTTGACAAATGCAAATTAAACCAATCACAGAGCAGGCTCTGCGCTAAAGTAATATTGACAAAGATTTTTGTAGTTCTCGATTTAATATAAAATAATGCTGAGGAGGAGCTGTGTGTGACATTCATAAACTGTAGCAATCCGAGTCACACTGAACACCAGATCATAAACTGACGAAACCCATCTGAAATGATGAATAAAATACAGGAAATTCTGGTGTTGATGCTGTTGTCAGTCTTCTTGATTGAGACAACAATTAGAGCCTCACCTCTGCATGATTCGAAAGTTAACCATCAGACAGCTCCAGTGGGGACGATCAGTGCCTTCAACCAAATTCAAGCGGTGGACTTCAACATAGAATAGCGAGTGCAGTTGTAAAGTTCATCGGACAAAATGACACACAAAGGTGTCTTATTTAGCATTGATGGCTTGTAAGAACTTTGGTTATTTTAAAAAAGACAATTACAGGAAGAAAGAAATAATTAAAGAAACTAGAAACCCTGCTTCGAATGTACAAGATATTTCAATATATTTTTCTTACAGTACTTATACAATCATATGTTTATGAAAACCCTCCCAAGTTGACACAGGTCTTTTTTTTCTCTGAATGTCACTGGAAGAATTGAAATGAGTCAATCATGGCAACACTCGTGTATGTGCTAACATCACAGTCCATTTTCAGATACAAATAGTGGAAGTCTCGGGCGGCCGGACTGTAGTTCAGGTACTCGTTGAGGGTGACGAAGTTGCTGTAGTTTCCAGTGAAGCCAATGGTAGTGGTGTGGAACGGAACTTGATCTGGCGAATCCATGATCCAGTGGATCTGGGCCAGCTGACCCTCCTGCAGCTGGTAACTGGAGAAATGTAGGCTTACCCTCGAGGCACCAGTTCCGAAGTCCACCTGCTGGTAGCCCACGTAGAAACCGTTGGCCAACTGGTAGATGGCGGTGATGTTGCTGCCGGAGACGTTGAATTTGGCCACCAATGGCGACGATACGTCATTGAAGTTCTCGGCCTCGATGACATTGTAGGCGTTGATGGAGGCTTCAGGTAACACCTGGTGGACTGGTCCAGCGTTGGCCAAAACCAGGATGGCCGCCGTCATCGTGAGCACGGGAAACATTATTCTTTTGGCTGTTGAGTTCGTGTTTAAGTTATATTCGTGGTTTCCTTTTTCGGATAAAGTGTGGGTTGTTGAGCTCCTGGTTTATATAGCAGGACTGATTTTATTTTATCGGAGTTTTTGATTGAAGACTGCCGCGAAACTTTACTACTGAATAAATTTAGGTTGATGGTTTGATGATGATGGTTTGAAGTTTGCGTTGATATTATGATTTAGTAAGTTTGTTCGGTGGTTTGGATTGATAGGAAATTAGAGTATGACATTTTGGAAAAGCCCAGGCACTGTTCCATAACATTTCTTAAATCGGGTCAATACATATGTATATTCGCGAGTACAGTAGTTTTGGACTCGAATAGCAAACAATATCTTAATCAGTAAATAAATCGTTCACTCGTGATGGGGGTTTCCTGACGTCTTCCTTCACCCCTTGCTTGTCTGTAAATAAATCAATGTCTAATGTCGCCGATATTGAAATTATTGCCCCTGAACTGGAGACAGATTTCTCAAGGTACAGAAAAACTTTTTTTTTTATCTATTGCTTGTGGGTGATGCAATAACTCGGTGACGCCATTACTCATTGCAACCACACCTGCATATATTGATATTAGTATTAGTTTTTACCAAATATATTGATATTTATTATTTGATATTTTATATAATTTATATAATTAATTACATTTAAATAATTTGTCTTGACTGATTTTCCTGGCCGGCGATTGAAGTATATTAATATCATACAATTGCTCTAATCATTAGATTAATAATTAATTGCGCTAATTTTCGTTTCTATATCGAATACTGAAGATATGTTTTGTTACTGATTTTGTTGTCGATTTATTTTGTTTGTAACAACATATCATCTCAGGTGTATTGCAATTGTATTTGTATTTATGTTCTTATATCCTTGAATTCACTTTATGTATTTCTTTGTTTAGTTACTTGTTTAATTTTAAATTTAGTTTTGCGAATTTATCCTGTATGTAATTATTTGCGAACTAGCAAGGATCTACTTGATTTATTTTCTCGAAACTTTATTTTGTTTATGTTTACACATTTTCTTTTACTTTTTTCCTGTCACATTGAATAAAAAAGTCGTTGATTACTGAATGATTTTACGCTCATTTTGCTTGCACCTACGTCATATAATTACAATAGGTTAGATTGTCTGGTGAAATGGCGTTTTTAATGTAGTGTGCCTTGTGTCCACTCGTGCCAAGCACCACCAAAAGCTGAACTCCAGTGTACTCTACAGTAGTTTTTGACTCGAACAACCAATGATACTGGGTTATCAGTAAATAAATCGTTCACTTCTGGTGCGGGTTGCCTGCTGTCTGTCAATAAATCAATTTCAATATTGACGATATCGATAATCTTATCTAGTAAAATGGCGGCACAAGTTAGTTGAGCTTATCATTTTCTACCTGTTCACGTTTCTTGGTGACGTCACTATTTTTGGGACTCGCTGTCTCAACCACACATTAGATTGATATTTAGCTACTGTTGTTAATATCAAATTTCAAAATGTCATGTCTTAAGAATTACAATGTCACAATTACAAAGATATTAAGTACAAAATTTAAGAAAATATTTTCTTCAATTTGTTTTTCTTATTTTTATTTGTATTTGTGTAAGAAGTCATGATTTCTTCAAGATAAATGCACGACCTCTCTCAATTCTTTCTTCATTCTTTCCAGTCAAACCCTAGTCAAGTGGATTAATTTCCCTTCGATTCTGTGGGTACAAAAGGTCGATTCCTCGCTACTCTTTCGATACCAATGAACCTCCGATTAAAATCAGCACTTAACCAATGAACACCAAGCCAAGTGTCCTCTTTGAAAACGTCAATCGGTCGTGTTGTTATTCCGGTTGAAAGCAAATTTGACGAGTGCTCACGTGAAGAGCGAGTGAAAAAGGTAAAGCCACCAATCAAATGGTCTGATTAAGGGCAATTTGTTAGGTATAATACAGGTATATAAAATGGATCGTCCAGACTAAGACACCAACCAGAACAAGAATAGAGACGAACATGACCAACACCATGTTTGCCGTAGCTGTACTGATGGCGGTGGCCATCGCGGTGTCCCACGCTGGTGTGGTGCCTCCCAAGTACCCAGTTCCGGTTCCCATCCGCCCCAAGGACTCCGCCGTCGTTCCTGTGGACGCCTACAGCGTGATCGAGGCTGAGACCCTGTATTCGGATTCCGGTCTGATGGTGGGTCAATGGGCAAACTTCGAGGCCATCTACGAAATCGGCAATGGTGACTACGCCTACTACCGGCAGGTGAACTTTGGCAGCGGACCCACCATGGTGAGCGTCAACTACGCCAGCTGGGACCTGACGGTTGGCCAGACGGCTCAGATCCAGTGGGTCCTGGATTCGCCCTACGCCATTCCATTCCACACCACCACCGTCGGCTTCACGGGCACCGAAAGCTACTACAACCGTTTGGTCGCCCTGGAGGTGCTACAGCACTGCCCGGAAGTGACGGGTGTCCATGACCTGTATCTGAGGTTCGCTGTCGATCAACCGTCCAATGACATGGTCATGCTGATCGACTGGTTCCAGTTCCACCAGTTCTCCTGAACGTGGGGACTGAATTTGTGAGCGGATGTTCTGACTACAATAATGTCTCGCAGCCTCAATCTGACGTCACATCCGGTCACATCCTATCTGCTTCCATTCTAGAATTCTTAATACTTTTATTGTGCAGATTTAATATACAAGATCGAGGAATAGTGGTTGAAATATTATTTTGTCAACTTTTATATAACATTTGTCAAATAAATTCAACCTTTACTTTTTAAAACATTGGCTCATTACTGAGATTTACGCAAGTATTAGTCAGAATGCATTCGATCGTGATTGGGCACGTTCTAGTAAAATATTTTAGTTAATATTTATTTCAATATCCAAAGTCTAGAGAAATCCTAGATTATCTTTTGTCGACAGTTGTCATTTAAACTTATTCAGGCGTCGTCGCAACTTTACATTTGCCAAATAATCCTATGCCCAAGATACAGTGTTCCTGAATTGGGACAATCACTTTCAAGTTGCCGGGAAGATCAGGTTCATCTAAATTTCGACGATTCAATGAATTCTGATAAGAAAGATAGAACATAGGTTACTTTAAAAATCAAAAGGACGACTTCTAGACAAATAGCATAGATGTCGACTTGTACGAATAAGCCAAAGGGTAATTATTATTAAATTAATGCTCTTGATGAGTGAAATGGGTCCAGGAAAGAAGCAAGGAAGCTCTGGAGTCCAACCCCCTCCACCGACAAATCAAACCCTGCATGTGTATCGCCATCCCCGGCCACTTCATTTAATTTCCCTCTTTGGGGATTGACACTAAATGGTTTCACATTACAATTACAATTACATTATGTCTATATCCCCACAAGCAGCCCCGGATTGGACCTATGGCGGGAATCGATGGACCAATTGGGACATTCTTTAGTGCTCTACTTCAACCGGCTCTGGATTTGAGATTCTGTAAGATCATTCCACTGTCGGCAACTGTTTCTTATAATAATATATAATATATCTTGTAAAAATACAAGTTGTTGTATTTTTAAAAACCAACATTACACTGACTATGACTAAGTTTCAAATGAAGGACAATGTTTCAAATGCAATACCTTCTCGAATACAGGATAGCTGGCAACACTCAAGAAAAGGCAGAGAACCAAGATGACGTACATTTTATTCCACATTGATATTAACGGTTAGATCCAAAGCGAATTAAATGTCAATCGCAATTCTGACGATTGCTCGCTTCACTGCTTACTTATATATAGGTAGAGTGATTCATTCGATTCAATGACCTTTCGACATTTCGTTCACCATACAGCTGATGGCTTTCATTATGACCCCTTTAACATATGTTGTTGCATCGGGTGACATTCAACAAAATGTCGAGGTGTTCAGCGAAGAATGTTGAGCCATCAAATTTTTGCGACAAATGTCACAAAGTCTCGATTGCCAACATTTCATAGAGACGTAATAAATATACATGAGTATCGGTTTATTAAATTGAATTTATCCACATCATGTTATCCTCTGCATCTTGGCAGCATCGATTGTCATTATTAATCAATCTGTTTCTGTAAAAGGAAATCAATGCCAATGAATACACAATCATGTAGTTCTTTAAATGTGTCCATCATTTAATAATTATAAAAATGTATTCCTTATTTTTTCGCTTGACACTAATTTATTTAAACTGCTATGATGGATGTGAGTATCCATCATAGCAGTGAGTATTTACATACATACATATGGGGCAAAATTGGAGATTGCTCTAGAGCTATTTATTAAGAAAGTTCACCAGGTTACCTGTCCTCAACCCCCAAGGGGGCTACCTGACAATTTTGCCTCGCTACCTAAATAGGAACCCTAAATCATGCATCCGATCACGTACATGGGTTAAGTGTATCTTAACAAACAACTTGGTTGGCAATGATGTGAACTAGTGTAATTGGTGGGCAGTTGGCAACGGTGACACCTGATCAATGACCAAGATGGCCGCCACCGTGCATCAGGACATCGTGTTTGTCATCTTCGTTTCACTTTTCTTGTGGAAATCGTTTAAGAGTCTCAATATATTTTTGAAGTGGTCTCACCAAAACCAAACTTCTGTTTTTAGAGCACTGGTTAATCTTGAAACGTTTGCATTCCAAGAAACTTTGATTGTCCATTGTTATACTTGTAAGTTCATTGTTTTGGCGTTAGTCATTAATTTCATTGATCATTGAACAGTATTACTTTCATTTTGGTTGCACCCATTTTTGTAGTTTGGAGAAATGACATTTTTATTGAGTGTTGATGATGATGATGATGAATTCACTGAAGTGACGGATCACAACAGGAAGATTCTTTACCCCTCTCGGTGCTTAGGCACTTTGTGAGAGGCACATTTTCACCAGTACCCCGGCCAGAGCCGCGCCGGGAATCGAACCCGGGACCGCCGAACCATTCGTTGGTGCCAAGCACTGCTCCACCAAGTGCCACCTATCTCGAGTCTGCATATCATTTACTTGTGGTGGCGGTTGTCTAGTGTTGGGTCAGTCAACAAATCAATATTCAATATTGACACTATCGAAAATCTTATCAGGTCAACTGGAGACAGGTTAGTCGAGGTGCAGCTAATCATTTTCTATATCTATGGCGAGTGGCTGATGCAATACCTGCACTCGTTACGTGATGACGTCATTGACTGTCGAATGCATCCACACACTAGATTCATATTTTGATTGCTTTTTTTTTTTGATAAATTATGCTTTACAATTATGATATACATTTATGAAATACGTTCTAAATGTCTACTAAAAAAATAACAACAATAAAGTGTTCGTTTCATTTGACATTTCCCTAATTTCCACTCAATTAGATTCCAGTCCAAAAGGTCGGTGACTCGACCTCGCGACTCTTGTCACAGCTAAGGAGTCTGATTAGAAAAAACTACTCAAACCATTGAAGTATCCTCTTGCAGGTGCCAAACTGTTGTGTTTGGAGAGTCCTATTGCAAATTTGATGAGTGCACACGTGAGACGCGAGTGATCCGGTGAAACCCCCAATCAAAGCGACGAATAAGTATCTATATAAAATGGATCGTCCAGACTAAGACATCAACCAGAACCAGAACAGAGACGAACATGACCAACACCATGTTTGCCGTAGCTGTACTGATGGCGGTGGCCATCTCGGTGTCCCATGCTGGCATGGTGCCTGACCAGTACCCCGACCCGGTTCCCATCCGCCCCAAGGACTCCGCCGTCGTTCCTGTGGACGCCTACAGCGTGATCGAGGCTGAGACCCTGTACACGGATTCCGGTCTGTTGGTGGGTCAATGGTTAAACTTCGAGGCCATCTACGACATCGGCAACGGTGACTATGCCCTGTACCGGCAGGTTGACTTTGGCAGTGGACCCTCCATGGTCAGCGTCGATTACGCCAGCCGGGGTCTGACGGCCGGACAGACGGTCCAGATTCACTGGATCCTGGATTCGCAGGACGCCACGCCATTCCACACCACCACCGTCGGCTACACGGGCCTCGATGACTACAAGCAGTTGACTGCGCTGGAGTTGCTGCAGTACTGCCCGGAAGTGACGGGTGTCCATGACCTGTACCTGAGGTTCGGCGTCGATCGACCGGACAATATTGACGCCCTGCTGATCGATTGGTTTCAGTTTTACCAGTTCCCTTGAGCGGAGGACTGAATCTGGGGGCTGACTTCCGGCGCGTATATTATCTTTCTGTGCCCACCCCCATCTGGCGTCACATCCGGTGAAGAATATCTATTTGCTCTACTCAATTGTTTTGACGTATTATATTGTTTTATCAACATGCAGGTGGTGCGCTTACAAGGACTTGACCGATAACAGTGACGTCACAGGTGCATTATAAAACACAAATACAATTCACTTGCACATTCTTTCCAGCAGATATTATAATAATTTGTGCGAGCAAAAAATGACTTGGTGAGAGTGATTAAAATTTGAGACTGGCAACTTGAGGAGGTCATTTTTATTTTAACTGAACTACAATGGATGAGGTGCGAACTAACACTTTCAAATTATTGTAAAATTTGGATTACACTTTTCATCGTATTTTATCTTTATAACAGAAATAAATAACAGAAAAATACCCAAATTATTTTTGGCTCTTTGTCATTTTTAGCCAAAAGCGTTTACAAGAGTGTTCCACCACATCATGAGGGTGTGAAGAATCCCACGTCTAGGATGTGATCTTCCAGGTTGACATTTGCCATGTTCATCGTGTCTTCTGGGAATGGGTTTATCACTGTTGGGGTTCTTTGATTATTCAGATTTTTTAACATTTAATAGATCCTAAAAAAGAAGAAAAAACAGGATTTCCTGTAGAAATAAGGATCTGCACTGAACAATTGAATTATTGTAATAGATAAATGACGTGTTGGGCGAATTTCTTTTCAAATAGAACGCATTCCAGTTTAAGTTTATTTATAAAAAAAGACCGGATGCGTTCCTTCGTTCCTTTCTAGAAAATGGAATGGGTGTTCCACCGTTACTTACTTAAAATATTATCATTCGCTAACACCAAAATTATTCTATTTTTCAACGCATGCTTTTAATAAAAATAACTTCGCATATTTTTACTTTATCGTTTTCCAGTAATTCTTCAAAAAATCTAAAATCATAGCGCAAACAATAAATACTGTACGCAAAATTTAACTAGGCAAGATGAGAAATGAAATATATGATTATGATTATTAGTTTAAATGTTTTCAGATTGGTTTTGCAATTTTTGAACGGAAAAGGAAAAGGAACGCCTCCGGGTCTATTCTTATAAAGGAACTGGAACGCGTTCCATTTGAAAAGGAACTTATCCAACACTGATCCTGCCCAAAATTTCAGCTTGTGTCTTTGGAATTTGAGTCCAGGTTCTGGCAGAAATTAATTCAAAATAATTAACGTTCAGTCGGTGCCGTCAGTGGGTCATGCGGTTGATCGGTGCAAGGTTTCTTTACCCCTTTTAATCCAACTGTCACATCAATTGGTCTGAGTTGAACAAAACTAAAGACGAATCCAAAAACTAAGAACGCGACCACGACTGATGCGAAATTCATTTTGTGGCGAGACTCTTATTGATGGACCTCAAATGAAACTTGTGTGAAATGAAAATTCAACTGCCTTTGGCTCTTGTATGGAAGCAATGATTAATTGAAGCCAGGGTTTTAAAACTAATTCAGGGAATTTGAAATGTCAAAAGTGTGACCTATTAAAATGTCAATTGAAATTAAATGTCAAATTGCAATTAAAATTTTAACGATAATATAAGAAATGTCAATAGTTGATCTTTATGACCACAAAGTCACACGATAATCGGCATCAGGTGACTTTTTGGATATTAAGAAATGTGTTGTCAAAAATCAAATGGACAATCAGTCCGAACAATTCAAGTCGAACATTGGAATAACTTTTTAAACATATCTTTTTACGGAGCAGCAACATATTATTTCTTTATTGTAATATACAAATAGCAGAACAATTCCAGATTATATTTTCTGTTATTTTTACCGAAAGTCAGGTTTTTATAACTAGTAATGCGGATTTGAAATGTCAAAATTGTAACCTTTTTTATGTCAAAGAGTTGTAGTGAAATGTCAAATTGCAATGGAATGTCAATAATAATATTTAGAACTTTATTTATAGTAGAAATACATAATTTTTTTTAATGGGGGGCATACCCCGTGACCCCAGCTCCTAATGAACTGGAGGACTCCGACCACCCCTAAGCCTGGACGAATCCAGCGGCTATGACGGCTATAATAATGCTCCTAATCAGGTGACTTTGTTGAGATTCGGAAAAATATCTTTTATAATCAAATAAACAAATAAACAATCAATCAAGTATTTTTTTCTCTTAAAAAAAGAATGAACTAATTCACATAAAATATGGAATATACTCTATACCTGACGGATTAAAAGTGTCTTACTATCGGACATCAAATCTACTATATTCCTTATTTTATGTGAATTAGTTCATTCTTCTTTAAAATAATATCTGTCTCAGCGTGTTCCAGAAAACTTTCTAGTTATTTTTTCTCTTGTGTTACCATTTCTTGTCTGAGTGAGCAGTCAAGTGACAAGTCAAGTGACCTTCCCTTCTCCATACAAATATCAAATCCACCTCCACCAGGTGGCTCCAGGAGCAATTGCATGACTTCGTAGTCGACTCATTTCCAATAACATGACCAATTAAAAAGTCCCTGAAACGACATTTCAGGGGGATTTTGAGTCCTGTTTCTTCTCTTTAGCCCTCCTCAACTCATGTCTTGTGAATGAAGAGTCAAAGCAACCGCTCAAGAACTTGAATAGTCCACACATAAGGTAAAAGACACATACAATTTGCACTCTTGTACCTAATTTGTCACCACACCTGACTTCGGACTGTGCCTTTGTGAGCTCTGACAATGGCAATGGCTTTATCGAATACTCTGTAACTGTCAATTAATGATATCTGTTCAGATAATATTGTTAATTCTGAAGCAAACAGCAATTAGCTGTTGATTTCTCTGCTGTCATTTAGGTGTCAGAAACATGGCCTTCTTTATTTTGAAGATCTGTTGTGTGTTAATGTGATAACAGAGGCTAGGTGATAGCTATGGTCAGTTAACAGAAATTGGTATAAAATAAAAAATACTAATATGGTTCAATTCAAAAGCAGCTTAGCAACCAATGGTTAACATGTCTCTCACTAAGATTCCAATATTTCTGTCTGTGGCCACCATCTTGGTGTTGGGTTTCACTTCGCTGACATCAATTGCGAGCCCGGTTCAGCAGAGTGCTCCAGGTGAGGGCTTCGATGCCTACAGCATTATCCAGGCATCGGACTTTTCGGATCAATTTGGAGTGCTTACAGGAGACTGCGTGGGAACCAATGCAACATTTGATTGCATCTACAGCACCAACAACGGCGACTATGTCGTCTACAACCAGGTGAATTTTGGAAATGGCGCCGAAGGGGTCATCTTAAAATTTGCTGGTTTTTCTGGCAGAGGACGGATTCACTTCATCCTGGACATGCTGGAAAATACACCTTTTCATACCACGTCTGTTGGTGACACTTACGGCTACGACACTCAAGTCAAGGAATATCTGGATTTCTCCTTTCAAGCTATGTCTGTCCACGATCTGTATCTCCTGTTCGACATTGACAACCACCATGAAGTTGTATTTTTAGATTACATTCAATTTTTTCAAGCTCCACCTTATCCTTAATCGTCATGTTTATAAGATTAATTGTTAATTTTTAATCAGAATCTGTTTTCGAATCAGCATGTAGATCAGAATGTTTCTGGAAAATTAAATCAATGATATGGAGTAAGACCATTTTGTATTTTTCACTTTTTTAGATCGTGTATTAAAAATGAAAACCTCATTTTTTGTTGACATTAATAATTAAACTAATTTGATAAATGCGATCAAAATAATCACATTTGTCAAACAAATAACAAGTGTCAAAAATCTTGAAGGTCAGTTGAGCAAGTGACAATCAAATTGAGCAATGACGAGTATTTACTGGATCCATTGAAATGCTGTACATAAATATATAAAGCCTAATTTTTGAAGCCGCGTGGATATAATATTTAGAATTGAATGACTCGCTGGACGCGAACTCAGG
>JAQGBY010001150.1:0-32102 GCA_034698785.1 Mycogona germanica
AGAATTTTAATTTGAGACATTTTATTTCTCTTAATTTTTCCACATCTCAAAAGACAATAAATGTCTTTAAAATGAGATATTTTTTTAAGTGTGTAGTCGGAAGTTACCATGGTCGCAAGAATATAGCGAATTTGAATGATGAAAAGTATCGCAAACGTTTTCTTTTTTTATGGTTCAGTTGGCTAATTGAAATAAGTCGAATTTAGCATAGGAGTATTATTTAGTTGCAAAATTTGCTGTCCAAATCTCGATGTCAGAAGGGTTCCTTTTTTATTGCTTGTAATATTTTATTTATTTCTAAAGGAAGATCAACATCTCCGAACAAGTTATTAGTAATTGCAGCAAAGCAATGGCAACATTTTGCATGTATTACCAATATCAAAAATACAGCTGTAGTTGTTAGTTTCAAAAAAGAATCGCCAGCCATAAATGAAAATAACAAATCAATGGATCATATGTAGTGCTACAGTGAATTAATAAATTAAAAAATATATCAAATTTAGAATTAAATTAATTTAATAAATATTTTCAAAAGTGCATATGCTCATAATAATATTACGAGGAATAAATTATTCGTTCGTTCAATTATACGTATACCTGGTTTAGAGAAACTGTGAAACGATGAACAGATAATTACTCAAAGTACCGAAAAAGATGATGAATTGTGAAAATGAGGTCTTATTTTAGGGCAAATTGAGATCTTTTTTAACCGAGTCCAGGAATAGACCAGACACCAAACAGCGATTGTATGACTTGATTGATCGATCCTGTTCCCGTTCTGTTTTGAATATTTAGAAATATTCGATCATCGTTGGACGGATTGGAAGCGACTGGATCTGAAAACGTAAACGATAGTAATAGTAAAAAAAAACATCTCATTTATAGCCGGGGTACTGGTGAAAATGTGCATCTCACAAAGTGCCTAAGCACTGAGATCCGTCTCTTCAGTGAATTCATCATCATCAAATAAACAGTTGGAACGGTCCAATAAAAGAGAAGACAAAAAATAAATTTTATAATATCTTTAGAAAAATGGTAGCTCATTCATCTTGAAACATGTCATTTAACATATTTTCAAATTTTCAGAGTACAGGTGGTCATTATGACGTATTTTTAATGTTGGCGTTCCAAACTCTCAAATTTAATCTCGTTTTCCTGTGAAACAAAATACTACAGTGCAAATCAATTACTAAAACAGAGAAGTTTTTCTGTAGTTTTTAAAAAAGGATGATCGAGGAGTGGTTTGGACAATCTTCGTCGCAAAAATGACGAAAGTGCCGGAAGCGGCAGACGAAATCTGCATATCAGGTTTCAAGAAAATCAGCCATCATTTTTGTAAAGAAATGAAAAAATATATTTCGGTGTCTATTTTTTTGGGTCACTCTGTTTTTGTGAAGAAACTCGCTCAAAATGAATGTTTCTTTATGTGTAAGTGTTTGTACAATTAATGTTTTGCATTGCACTTCTTGTTCTTACCAATAGACGGCGCTGCAGCCTGCAGGAGCAGCATCATTTCGAAGGATCCGCAGAGCTCCTTAAATTTGGTGTTGACTGTCGCGAAACCCGTAAGTGACAGCACATCGTTTTGTTCGAAGGGCAAAAGGCTCGACTAGAATGGAATTATATTAAAAAATAAGGATTTTCGAACGTTTCACAATTGATTTTTAAATATCCATTTGATTATTTTATGTTTTTTAATATTGTTATTTTATTTTAATTTAAAAAGAAAATATTATTCCGGTAATAGTAAATGGTTGGAACTGATGTCTGGTTTGCTTGGTTGTCTCGTGAAATCGACGACGTCATGCTTTTGATGTGGAGACGCCATTTTTTAAGTTTGAAGCGGAATGGAGATTATCCAGAATTTGGTAACGGTTATTTTAATGTGAAATATTGAAAATCGAGATCTGAAATTTCATCGCTAGCGAATTATGGTGGTGTACTAACTGTATGTTAATTTTTATGCAATTTCACTGAGCCGTTCGTGAGTTAGTCTCCGGACAGGAAACTCAAAATCTCTGTTTTATAATATAGGATAGTTATGTTATTATTTTATTTGAAGAGTTTGTCGCCGACTCTGTTCGTCTTTTTTCGTCCGGCGCTGTCCCGGACTAACCCCGGCTGTCCGGCGCTGTAACTAGGGTATTACAATTTATTATTAGTAATCAAATTATTCTTACATTGCCGTTGTCGGAGTCTTTACGAATTACAAGGCAGGCACCCATGTCGTTGCGTCGCAAAACTTGAAACCCCTGTCACGATGAAATAGTTCAAATATTGAAAACAAATTTGACAAACGCCACCACTCAAGAATCATGAATACAACCGGAAATTTGGCCATAAAAATAAGAAAAAAAAACATTTTGCTTACATTGAAATTGTAAGTTTCCACATCTTGGCGACTTTCGACAGTCACCTTCGCTAACGGAACCGCTACAATGTTAGAAATAACCAGAACGATCACGGATACCGATGGCACCAAATATTTGGCCATTTTGTCGATTGCTAAAATGTAATTGCGAATGAATATGAAAAATATCCGAACGAATCAAAATTCGAAAATGTTAAAAATACTGATAATCGAAAACGCGGTTGTGAAAATGGGGAAATTGTAATATACCTTTGAATGTACGCTCGTATTGATGTCATGAAATACACGGGTTTTGCCGTAACTTGGCGAGGGAAACGGTGTTGGAAAATGTGTAACCCGTTAAGCGTTGAATCTATTTATATATGGATCCTGTTACATTTACGAATAGGTTGTTCATGACCCCCATTTCAAATTGTCAGTTTTATATCATGACAGTGGCACAGGTATTCCCGCTGACAATTTATTCATAAAATTGGGTTTTTGTGATTCACTTGCTACCTTGACTGTAGTTCCCTACGTCCTTATTGAAAAGAAAATTAATAGAACAGAATCCATCGTAACTCTAACAATTGTTTTGTTCACTTTTATCTGCAACCATATGGTTTGACAAATTTTTAGTCATCCTGTAATCGCAGTGCCTTGTACTATTTAGTTTTTATTATAATTCGATGGTCTATTGACACAGTACCGACTGTCATGCGTATTTCGAAATACATCACTTGGCATGTTTGTTTAATTTGTTAGATTGGTGATGGTTTTAAATTATACTTCAAATTATATGGTAAAATGAATTGGCAGGTTTTTTGCAGATTGGTTTAATTTTAAAATCGACGGCCACCGTTGTGAGGAATTTTTCCCAATTACGGTCTCGGCAACCCTACGGTCTATGGCTTCTAGGCTGGCTTGCAGAGACCATGGCCCACAAGTTCTGCTATTTCTGACCAAGTGTTATTCCAGGAATACCATCCTGGTTATTAAAAGGAGAGAGCATGAAGAAGATAATATTCGTCTTAAAAACTCTGGGAATCTTAAAATAGTGCCGAAGCACGCTGAGTCGGATGTCGAGTTCTCGATTAAAATTTAACAAAAATCTTTCTCATGAAAGTAATTGCGAAAATATGGCTATCGATAGTTTTTCAAACTATCACGATACTGTAACGTTCGGCCTTATTTTGACGTCACTTCCGGCCTGCCGTTAGTCGGCCGCTCAGACGACAAATGCCGCACGGTGCCCGCAAACGCCAACTACATTTATTTTATTAAACACTCTCGGATCATTTATTTATTTTATTAAATACAGTTTGAGAAACCCAAATTACAATAGCAAAATTCGTGGTTGGTTTAGCGACTGACTGTGGTTTCGGCGGTCCAGGGTTCGATTCCCGGCGCGGGCTCTCGAAAATTTTGACCCCGGGGTATTGGTTGTTCCCCCTCGCACAGTGCCTAAGCGCCATGAGGGGGACGTAACGCCTGTAGTGCGGTTGACTACAGTTGATTGGAAACTAAACAAAAATACACCTATGTACATTGAGAAAATAAATCACCCTGTAGTGACATTTCTCAGAGCACATTCCGTTATACCAATAACACTGGTCAAGTGATACCGTACCGTATTTAATGGATATTTATGGATTTTATGTATTATCATGTAATTATGTTATGTAAAAATATTATGTAAATAATGGATTTAACGTATATAATGAATAACACGAAGAACTGCGTCTCGTTTCTAGGAATCGAAATGCAATTCTGAGAATTGGAGAGCTCTGTCCAATCAGAGACAAGTTCTGACCATTGAAATAAAACCAGTCAAGACACAATTTTTTTTTAATTCACTGAAGTGACGGGTCACAACAGGGAGATTCTGTGCTTAGGCACTATGTGAGAGGCACATTTTCACCAGTACCCCGAGCCAAAGCCCGCGCCGGGAAGCGAACCCGGGACCGCCGAACCACAGTCCGTCGCTTAACCAACCGAAAGTTTGACAGCGCAAAAAATTGTTTCTCAAATTAAAATGTTGGGACATTCCTGAGTTGCAAGTGCTTCCCAGTTCCCACCCAGTAGTATTTTATGGATATAAATAAAGACTTAAAAACAAACGAATCATTTTCCCGGAGATTTTAATCTGTTCATTTTGGACGACCCTTGTGGCGGCGACAGAACTACTATCGATATACAATCAAAATCGATACCGCGATGCGATACGATTCTCGGCAAGTGAACACCCATTTTGGTTTGTGGTTCGTAGTGGCGATTGGCGAAAGTGTATGGTCGATGTTTGGGACCATGAAATAGCTTCAATAGGAAACGAATTCACAAGACAATTCCTCGTTATGTGAATATGGTGTGTTCCGTCTTTGGGATTTCTGCGTAAGTAATTATTTGGTCCGCATTCAAGTTGAATTGTAACTAAGCACAATAATCGGTCTTACAACCGGCGTCAGACGAACAGAGGCTGCAATGAAGTCCTTCGTAACCAGTGGCACACCTATCGGAAATTATTTCAAACAATCCTCCAACAGAGAGGGAAGTCACATAATTTTAACTCCCGCTAGGTTCGCTCGCTGTACATTGTGGCAAAAAGGAGTGCTTGCTCGCGCAACCATCTTAATTAAACCAATCTGAAACGATAGGAAATGGACTTTCAAGACAGCGAGATTGGGATCAAACCAAATTTATTTCCGTCCAGTGACGTTTGAACTTCTTCCTGTAAACCGATAGCATGTACAGAAATAATGTTTTTTGAAATTGGCAGTTTTCCCGGCGCAACCACAGGTTGATGAAACTGGTCGTGCGTGGTGGTGTAACTTAATGTCAAATTAAAAATGTCATCGAGATTGGGGCGCGTGGGGCCTTTTGGTTTTCCGTTGGGCAAGATCCAATTCGGGCTTGTTGGAAATACTGAGAATGCTTTACGCAAATCATCTGAAATGCTTTCGAAATTCGATCAGTCGTCTCTTTTTGGAACGGAAAATTTGACAATTTGGTGATTGTAAAAATGGAAATAAATAAAATCCAGAAAATCGTGGACACTTACAAACTATTCATAACTGTGGTGTGGGTGCTTTAATTTTTAATAACAAAGGGGCAAAGCTCTGAGCTGTCAACCAGCTACCACTGCTGTAATCATAGCGAACCTCTTCACATCACTTTCATTTTCCTACTTTCATTTGAAAGACAAAAATAGTTGCACTTGAAGCAACCAACAAACAAGGTTGACCTAGACCCACAAATCTAAATTAATCCTGGCTAAATGAAAATAATTCGAGTATGAAGTGCAGCAGAGGACGTCTGAGGTTTTGTTTATCTATCTGTCTGGTGTTCAACGGGGTCATCGCATGACACGGGTCCTTCTCGTTTCGACCTTCGGAGTTGCCATGAAAGTCAAGCCCAGACTCAGCGGCCATAAAACTTAGTTCAATTTTGTGCCACAGTAGGGCAGTGCAGTTTTCAGTTCATTCCGTGGCGTATTTTTCATCTTGACATCGGAACCCCCAAAAACGGGCCCCCAAATGTACGAGTTCAATGCCAATGCGGTTACTGGGTGAAGACGCCTCCTAGTTAGTCAAAGTTTTAAGGAAAATTTGGAAGGTGGTCCGTTCGTCGATATGCCAGTGTGTTGCATCTATTTTGATTGCTTTGCACTGTTAAAGAACGCTGATAAATGTGTTATCGATTCGGTATCTGATATATAGTGTATCCAGTGTCGGCCTGATAGCATGCGCAATTTAATTTATTTCCCCTTCATTCATTCTTTTTAGGCAGACAATCCAGCAAGATGTGTCAGAGGTATTTATCAGCTTATTATTTTAATAAAAATATGTAAGAGGATTGCTTGGACTGCAAGCAATCAAGAATCCTCTTATATATTTTTATTATCTACTATTCCATATCTACTATTCTTGAATTATTATTTTAAGTTAAAATCGAGCTTTCTAGAAGGGAGAAACAATCGTTGAACTATATTGTGATAGTGGCGAGCTAGTCTAGTAATTAAATTTTTAAATTACGGACCGAATGTAAATCTGTACGACTCGTCGTAGCCCAGTTGGTTTAGCGACTGACTGTGGTTTCGGCGGTCCCGGGTTCGATTCCCGGCGCGGGCTCTCGAAAAAACTTTCGATCCCGGGGTACTGGTCGTCCCCCTCGCAAAGTGCCTAAGCACCATGAGGGGGGACGTAATGCCTGTAGTGCGGTTGACTACAGTTGAATGGAAACAAAAACAAAAATATGACATTTCAATATCGAACTGAATTCTCAAAGCAAATGAATTAATTGGATGGTTGAGTCTGGTTCTTAAGAAAGCAAATAAGTATATTTAGAGAAATGTTACTTATTTTGAAAAGAAAATTAGATCGTAGTTGAGAAGTTAGCTTTATTTAGTTTTATTAATTTTGAAATGATTTGAAATTTCTTTGTTTAATAATACAATAACTTCTTTTTTTTTAAACTCATAACTTTTTTAGTGCTCGAGTGTATAGATCCTACTTAAAGAAACTACACCAGAAAAACGAAAAGGCGACAATTCAAAATGACAAGTTTGAGAGACAGTCTGAAGAATTGGTATGTATTTTTTTTAAATCGTCGAAGCGATTGATGCACTGTGTACATAAACAAGCTAAATTGTTACTGTTTCCAGCAAGATCGTACGCGCAGCATAGCGAACAATTTCTGCGACTGGGTTCAGGATATTCCCGGTGAGGATGTCAACTGCAATCCGAAGGAAGACGACATTCTCAGCTGGTTTGCCATCGGCCAGGACGCGCTCGAATTTCAGGAGTCTTTAACATGTGCAAACGAAAAGAACCAGGCCCTGGAGAAGTCCATCGTTCTCGATAACGGCGCTTCAAAAGTGAAACAACCTCCCAAAAAGGTACGGCCAAATGTCATCACAAAGGGTGGGAACGTCTATGAACCTAATTTTAATCAACCCATCAACAATGGTCGTTCGTTGGAAGCGATTTCTGAGAGACCTTTTACAATTAACTCTTGGTGCGAATTTCTTTACGTTTTCCAGGTACAATCATCTCATTACCAGGCTAACGCTGATCCTCATTCGAATTTCAATAAGACATCCAAGAAACATTCGGAAGTGGCGAAGAATAGTGAAGGGGCAGTTTTGCCAATCGATGAACTTCACGAAATTCAGTCAAGAAAAATTGAACTGGTAAATATTAACTCACAGATACAATACTTTTTGTACCTCTGTTTGTTTTATTTTTGAAGTTGTAGTGTTGTCCAAACCTCTTGGTGCTTAGGCACTATGTGAGCGGCGCAATTGAAGCATATTTAACGAAGTTGTATTTTTACTGATTGTTTATGATCATCCTAACTATATTTCTTCCGCAGGAAACCAAGCTCTATAATCTGAACAGTACAACCCTTTTGCGCGAATTTAAAAATCGCCAGAACGGTGGCTCTACCATTGAAAGAAACGGCGTCACCAATAGTAATTACATGATCTGAAGCACTTTTATTGGTGAGGAATTTGTTCAACCTTCGAATTTGTTGATTGTAAATTTTATTTTTTGTACATAACTTTTTAAGTTTTTTTTTACAATGTTTGTCGCTTTTTCGGTGAAACCGAAATTGATTTTTTAAAGATATAAAATAGAAGAAATGAAAAAGTAGTTCAAAATAGTAGAAACAACTAATTGTAACCATTGTGCAATTTAATTGAAACTTCATGATAATTTAGTCATTCATTGAATTTTATGAAATAAAAGAATTTGGAATCCGTTATTGATTAAATCTGATCTTGTCGAATGAGAACGGTTTTAACACAATTCTTTCAGCGCTGTTAATTATAATAAACTCATTAACATGGATATTTTTGATAGTCTTGATATACGTGCGCACTAACTGTGCCTGTGATTGTGGATTCGATTCTTGAGAGACCTCTGATATTTTTCGGACTATAAATTATTTTATGTACGAAAAAGTGCAGAAGCAAGGCTAAATTATTTAATGGACGCCTTCATTCGAAACGGAAGGAAAACCATGGGACCCTTATCTGTACTTGGACCCTTATCTGTGCACATTAAAGATCCCTGGCTATATAGCTTATATTAATAGGCAAGGTAAAATCACCGGGTCGCCCCCTGGGGGTAGTCACGCGAAAATGCAGGTGGCCCTCCTTCACAAAAAATAGATATTTCAAGGTTGTGTCTTATCTGTTGGGACTGTGGAGATAAGAATGATTATTGGTGCAACAAATAACTGAAAATTTGAATGACACTATTTTGTTCCAGAAAGTTTTTTTTCCTCGTTATTTTTAATCCAAATATTTTTCGCAATTTGGGGAGAGGGCAAAGAGTTTTTGATGTTTGGGTGAATTTCGTAAATAGCCATAACATGATCAGCTGCTTTTTTTATGCAGCAGGTGGCGCACCTAGTGGTGGCGCGTCGAAACAACAAGCGGCACGACCGAAGCTGAACGCGGCCGATCGTTGGGCCCCCTAGTGACGGGTGACGGAAACGTAGCGTGATACGACAAGTTTTGATGCCGTCGACAAGTTGTTGAGTTTCTCAATTTCAGCTGATCATTGTTGGTCCCGTGCGCGGTCCTCACCTGAGCTGATTGCAATTTATTACACTTTCGAGTGGCCCCGAGCACTTACCAAGGAGAGAGCTATATAAAGCGAAATCTACCGTACTTTATTTTGCCAAAATCACCGCCGCCAGTCACTGACCCGGAAGTACACCCAGGCGAAACATTGTGAACAAATTTTTGGAACTTGTACAAGACGCGACTGCAGACACATTAGCAGTGATCCAACTAACCCGAGGCACTTCGTGGTGAGGGTGAGAATTATTAGAATCTACTTCAATCAAATCATCAAACCGTAAAAAAGAAAAGCTGTTCCAGCATTTCGACCGGAAGTTGAAGGGCACAACGGGAGAACATTGGTAACGCCCCGAACATTTTCGAGTTTCTGGAGAAACGCTGCAGGTCCCGAAAGGGGGGGGAAGGAATGCGCCGATGTTCATAAAAGAATACTAATTCCTAGTGAAATCTCTCAACTGTAGACGCGACGTTTCCCCAGAGCCTACATCCCCAACCACAATACCACCATGAACGGCACCGAAGCCTGCAGCGACACCATGTCGGACAGCGAGAGTTCGGACGAGGATGCCCCTTCCGGTCATCTCAAATATCAACACGAAACCTTCTTCAATCGGTACCTGCCCTACGCGAATCGTCTCAACGAGGAGGCCCACGTCAAATTGGGCCAGATCAAGGCCAACCTGGGCCGGTCCGTGCTGCTACAGAATGTCAAGCCCGGTTGCTCTTTCTGGACAAACCGGCTGACAATGTAAGAAATCATGTGTTATGTCACAAGCATACGAATACAAAGTTATCTGTTAGATTTTTGTGTTGAAGAACATGCCCGGTAATGTTTCCAGAGATCGCCGCACGATCTATCATAGCTGTATGTCATAATTTTTATGCTGAATGAATGCGTACTTGGGTGGAAAACACTTGTCATGCCACATAGGCACTGTTACTTTTTCGTCCTAGTACGTCACTGCCAAAATGGTATCGAGAATTCAAAATGAGGGCTGTTCAGTTTTGTCTAAAATCATTCATTTCATTCAATTTGTAAAGAGATGTTTTATTATAATTTATAAGCGTGCCTATCAGCAGGGCTCTAATTATCTCAGGTCTTCAGTTGAGTGGTGATTCACCATTGAGTTTCAAAATCGTCAAGTCACTACATGTTCATATAAGATGTAAGCCATCCATTTATTAAATATATTATGGCGGGAGAGCAGCTAAGGACAAGATTGTGTTTCCTTATTTTAACAGGCTCTGTATTTGAGGCTCTGTTAGGTTGTCTATGTATCGACTCAAATTACGTCAGTACATGTAGCTGTTTGGAGAACTAGTTCATTAAATGACAGTTAAATTAATATATTATTGGCCCATTTAAGTGTGATTGATTGAATTTTTTTAATTTTATTTTAAATATTTTATAGTACCTAAGCACCAAGAGTGTGGTACAGAAAATCCTGTAGTGATATAGCGTACAGTGAATTAAACAAAAAGAAGCTAACTTAATAAGCAAGAAATATATTTGACTTGAAATGACTTTTGAAATTTTAAAACATTTCAGCCATCATCATTTCTGTAATTAGTGTTTGAAATAGCTACAAATTTTTAATAATTTTTTGGTTTGTTTTTATCTACTTTAATATTGTTTTTGCAGGTATTTGTCGCTTTACGATTGCAAATTCACAAAAGAGGACCATATAGCGTTGATAAAATTGCTATTCGAACTGGTGACAGTTCCCGATTTAGAGTTCTTCATCGTGGAGGCTGTCTCAACGACGCTATCCTCACTTCTCAAGTAAGTGGCGGCCACCACATTACCGTCAAGCTTTGTCACTTACAGTTAAATCGCCAAGGAGAGAAAAACAAATCATTTCTTTCATATTTTTCTACAGGAAAAAGTATTTAATCACTCGAAAGGAGTTGGTTTTGGAATGGAAGCCGTTGTACAAGCTGTACGAACGAATTGCGTACAACAAAGCTGAGAAGTGGGATATCATACACATTCCAGCGTGAGTTTATAACCGCAACATTTTTTATCTAGTAGACGTCGAATTAAAAGATTTTCTATTTTAAAATGATATTTTTTTGTGTAAAGCGTGATATTTTCATCACCGATATCAAAACATTTGGAAATTTTATTTTCACTATGAAAATGTGATTTTCTGAGGATGACTGATTAACTTTGATTGTTTCACTTTATTCAGGTCCACGGCTACCACTGTAGCACACCTGTTGAGATTGTCAAGAACGTAAGGATTGATTACATAATTGATGTCTTAGCGAATGATTCTGAGTTTTCTTGTTAGATTGTTAATAAAACATCTTGATAATTACTTATTCTTATTCAGCTATTTTCCAGTTGAATCTACTCAAGAAATGCTAGACGAATGGCGAGTCCTCTTCTGCCCTTATGCCTCCAAAGAAATGAACAAGGCAATAGAGTACTTGGCTCTATTCCTCCCCACCGAAATGACCCCCGAGGAACATGACCGAGGATTTAAGTGAGTCTCGCCCATTTCGAATCGCCATTAAATGCCGACATTGTCACCAACTTGTAAACCCTATAACATGCTCATTTTTTTTTTGTGTCAGGATTTGGTTCGATGAACTTATGCAAATTTGGCAGTCAAGTCATACGACACCGGTTTGGGAACATGTAAGTCACTCAAGTTATGCAAATATTCGTTTTCGTTCTTGCAAACAAAGAGAGCGATAAGGAATTGATGAAATCGCGACGCGGAAATCCTTCGATCAGGAACCAATATGACGTAGGCAAAATGACTTAAGTTCCGAAGAACTAATTAATTTATGTAAAGCGCGACATGAGTAAAATCCGAGCTCCGAACACCCAGGATGGTAGAGCAAAGTAACGAACGCTGTGACTGCTGAGCCGACAGCTGTGGAGTGGTGGCAATTGCTGCCACCTGGGGTTCCAGAACCAGTCAGCTGACCGTGGCACAGGCCGCCACAGAGGTCCCTGAACTCTGAGACCCCCCCCCTGCGATTCATACGACTGCGATATTATTTAGTCTTGCCACAATTTATATTAACTAAAACCCCTCATGAATTGTCACAATTTGTTTGTTCTATTTAAATGAAATCACGTTGATAATGTATTTTTCTTTGTTATTGCGCAGCCAACATTTTAATTTATTAAGATGGTGGAAATTGCGGAACAATTTGAAAGTCGGCAACAAAGAATGTATGAACGTAAAAATTTTCAACTTCGTTGCCGACTTTCAAATTGTTCCGCAATTTCCACCATCTTAGTAAATTACTACCATCGGCTCCTCCCCACTTCTATGATTTTTTTTCAACATTTTAATATTGAGATAATATATTTTTAACAAATACGTTGACAATTTTGATATTCTCTAAATAATCGAAAATAAAGGTCAACATGGGTTAAGCTCGAATAATTTATATTTCTTAACATCATAATCATTCTATTTATGTTTCATATGAAATGTGCTTCACTTTTTTCAGAGTCTGGTTACGTTATTTTCCCGATTAGCGCTACACAACGTCGGCTATATAGACTGGAAGCCATTCATTCCCTTGGCAAGTATATAGTGCAACGCATATTGTGCAACGCAACCAGAAATTCGATTTTCTCGTTTCAGACTATTTGTGTACTATGCGATTTTCATATTCCTTTTTGACATTTTTATCAAGATTTTTACTCGCTTGTTGCGAAGCTTCCATTTGCCCGTTCACATCAAACAAGTAAGAGTCTGCACGAACAAGGATCACTACAACATTACGCAAGCGTCGAATTTTATAGTGTATATGCTGGTAAGTCTTGGACAACGTCGTTTGGCAAAGTAATCGTATTCCTAACTCCTAGATGTATATTTTTAACCAGGCTTGCAATCAACCATTTTCTTTCAGGGAAACGATAAGACGAGCCAGACTCACCTCTCGAAGCTGTTCAAAAGCATCGAATCATTTTATCATCCGTCAAATATTGGCGCCTGGAATGTAAGATTATCTTGCCTCGTTGTCGCTGTTCAACCTGAACTTGACTGCGGAGGTTTGCAAACGCTTGAATTGCTGTTCAAGTTGTGCTTGCCCGTTGTGTCTGCATCTTTCTGTTCTGTCTCTGTTGCTTCCAGCAGGGCAATTTTGATAAGTTGGGTAAAATGGGTAGAATTGGCATGGGTTGCTAAACTTATTAACCATTATTAAACTGCTGTGAATAGCACTACAGGATACCTGGAGATTAGCTACTCGTACTCTGTGACATTTTAAAGTAATTCAATCTAAGGATGATGGATGTCTTGTGATCGTTAAGGTCACAGGAATAGTCAAAATTACTGTGTTGCCGTTGATTTAATTTGCAAGACTCGTAATCCAGTTTACAAGGAGACTTGTGGTGTTCGACCATCACTGTTTCGTGTCTCTGAGATGGTTCTTTATTCAATCTTAGGGTACTGGTAAAAATGTGGTACACTCTTGGTAGCGGTTAACTAATCTCCAGTTAAAAGAAGATAAAAACTTGTTTGACAGATTTATAATGTCATCAATGCGTTTAAATTGCCATCACTGAATTTTAAGAAATTGTTTTTGTTAGGGTAAAGCTTTTTTAATTAGGAATTATCCTTTTCTCCTAATTTTGTTAGCTAAAATACGTGTAACTATTTCATTTTTTTTTTTTTTTAAAGATTACGCGGGTTGGGATACAGTTTGTCCAATTCGTCTAATCTCATTTAAAAATTGCTATTTTGGTTGGTCTGCTCATTCAGGTTCGACTGAACTCGTTCCTAGCCAAACTGACTGACAGTTTCATCCGACGGTTGCGCTTCGAGAGGCGACTCTACAAATATTGGGACACCCCCGTACCTGACGAGCACAAACTGTCGGAGGATGATATCACCGCGTTCGTAGAGTGTCTGAAGCCATGCGTTCTGTTGGCCATGTTCAGCAAGTCCGGCTGCCACGAAGCGGCTCACGCCCTCAAGAATCTGGCTTTCCTCCGGCCCGAACTCATTGTGCCTCCAGTTCTGGAAAGGTGAGTCATCGTTCAGTAAAAAAAATTCCCTTCAATACGCTTAGTTTCATTACCGAACTAAGATAAATGGCATTTTTATATGCTAATGACATTCTAAAACTGATTGATCATTGTTAAAAATATATTGTGGAGCTTATTGGTAGGAGCATAGAGTTTCGAGCAGACCGGGACTTGAACACCGGATCCCTGACTGATAATTGCGAGAGGTATAGTGTGGAGAATCGATAGTTGAAATGGTTAGAGCACTGGACCGGCAATCCAGGGATCCGGTGTTTAAGTCCCGGTCTGTTCGAAACTCTGTATTTTTCGCAATTACCAGTTGCTCCAATAGTAGTAAAATATTATTGATCTGACGAGTTCGTCACTCGTGTTTGTCTCTTTCGTTCGGTCTGTCCCGAAATTCATGTTCTCCATTGCTACAATGTTTAATTATTTAAGATTGCTATGATAATTTTTGATCCAGGGCAGATTTAAGCTTGGAAGAGCACTCCAGCCACCGCGGAGTTGCAACCTCCAACGCCCCTTCTCCCTGAAGAGGGACACAACACGGCAAAGCAAACAATTACCTAATGGGGCTAAAAAAAATAATATTAATGTTCTGAGAGAATGGGCAAAGTAGCACCAAAGTGCATAACACATGGAAGGAGCAAGGGCCAAAAAACACTTTAGTGCAAACACTCGAGACAAGAAACCCACTATAGCAGATCGTACAGCGAAAAAATGCCACCTTTCAGAGACGACACTGCGTACGAAACGGCCACCTGGCCTGACTGAGGTGGCAGCTGCCCATTCATATATTCCTTTTAAGTGATCGTGGTGCCTTATTGTAATTGTTCCATTAGATTCTATCCAGCAACCGAAACGCTGACTGAGCCTCACCGACTTCTGGCCGTCATGCAGTGTCTGGGCTACGTGCTGGTGCCCATGCTGCAGAGCAAGGATCGTCTGCCCGAAGGACCTGCCAACGTCCTGCCCATTCTCATGTCCTGCTTGCCCGGTATCGATCCCAACGATACGAACAAGACTCTGGTGATTGATATTCTGATTTTTTTCCCCCCGAAAAAGTTGTCACAGAATGTCTTAACAAAAAGCTTGTGAGACCGTTTTGATTGAGCACAAAATATCTTTCTGAATTGTTGAGTTACCTATTTTTAACTATCAATTTCTCTTCACCCGTTTAGGATTAACTGTAGGTTTTTTTTAATTACAGGCCACGTTTGGGTTGATTTCCTGTCTCGTAACTTTGGTGCCTTTAATAGATTGTTCTCAAATGACTCAGGATTATAGTGATCTAAGCGAGGTGAGTTCGGCGCTTGTTTTCAGTTATATAGTTACGGTCGACCCTTTTCTAAGATCTTATTGTTCTTGTTATTGATTATGCGCAATTTATTTTCAGTTTGAAATAGAGTTGTGTTCGGCCACTGCTCAGTTTGAGGATTTCGTGCTTCAATTTATGGACAGGTGAGATTTTTTTTCGTGTTTCTTTTTCTCATTTGTATCGTGTTTCCGTTCGTCACACTTTTATCCGATAACTGGTGTTTCAAATGTCAATGTTGCTTTTTCATTACAGGTGTTTTGTGCTGGTTGAGAGTGCCTCATTGGATGTTTCGGTCAACACCGATCGGGAGACTAGGGGGATGAACGTGGAAGAGGAGGGCGTTCAATTTCTGATGTCTTCCGTCTTCAACACCATCCTAAATCAGTGCTCTCCAGAAATCCACAAGGCTAGTCCGTTTGGTTTTGGGATTTTTCCATTTTCCTTTATTTTCTAATTCGGACAAATGCTGCAGACTGCAGAGCATTGGATTAAATTAATTTGACTTTGATTCGCTCTCGTGTACAGTCTGCCGTGCAAAAACTATGCAACTACGTGAAGGGTCGCATCCTGGGAATCAAAGATTCTGGCTACCTTCTTGCCAAACTCGTTCGCGCTTCCACTTACCGAGCCAACGGCGAGCTGACCCTCAAACAACTCCTGCCGACGCTGTGTCGTGTGATCGACGAGAATTGTCTGGAGGCGGCCGGATCCAACCACACGGGCGCCGACCGGGAGCTGCTATTCAACATGCTCATTTTGCAAGAGGTACGGGGTTCGATCGCCGATGGCTGTCGAATTTTTGGTTAGATATCGGCCAGTGGGAATTAGAATGTTCCACGACTTCTCAACGTCAGCCGCTTTCGGTATCAAACTGAGAGAGGTTGCTAACAAAGGCGGCCAACTGTCTACTTGAAACCTTGAATAAGAAATACAATTTGATTACTTTTTTTTCCGAACGGAATTTAAAGTGATTATCAATATTATTATTCAACTGAATACAAAGCTTACATTATTGTAGTTCAACGATTTAAAACATTCTGTAAAGACGTTTTTAGTCACTAAACAAGTGTTTTAGTGGTATTTGGTCAATATAATTTATATGAGGGAATTTTAGTTGCAACGTCTGGATAATATATATCTGAAAATGGTGAATTCGGGACAGGCCGAATGAAGAAGACGAACTGAGTGGCGAACTCGCTTTTATAATAACATTTTACTATTATTTGATAGCTCAATTGGTAGAGCACTGGGCCGGAAATCCAGGGATCCGCGGTTCAACTCCCGGTCTCCATGTAACTCTATATTTTTCGCAATTACCAGTTCTAATTAAAATAATAGTAAAATATTATTATAAAAGCGAGTTCGCCACTCGGTTCGTTTTCATTCGGCCTGTCCCGAATTCACCATTTTCAGATATAAATATAATGATATATTCATAAATGAGTATCCGTTTTTTTTTTTTAACATAACGTTCAATCATTTGCGTCACTTTCTAGCTTGTTTGTTGCAACGGAATTTTGCTGCTCCCCTACCGGAAGTTGTTGCTGCCAACCATGAAGAACGTCATCGGTCTGGGCGATACCGAGGCCCACACCATAGCTTGCCAAATCTTGAAGAACGTGTTAACTAGCCTGACCACCACCTATTTTCTGGAGCAGCAGAGCATCAACCCTGAAGAGGGAATCTACCGAACCGGTGGCGACTCAAACAAGTTTAAACCGCAGATACCCATTCGAGTAAGCATTGTTAAAAGCGAGAATTTCTGACAAACCTTATACTGAGTCGACGCGTTGAACGATTTTAATTGGCGAATTTGACACAAACTGTATCGCATATTTATTTTTATTTAATTTGTTTTACAATTATTTTTTTTTACGACTCATCTTAACCCAGTTGGTGGAAAGACAAACTTGCAGTGGTTCTACTCTGTATGGTGTAATGGTTGGCCCTCAGAACTCTGAATCCTGCAATCCTAGTTCAAATCTCGGTAGAACCTAAATTTGGAGTACTTTTTCCCCCGCCATAGGCCCCTCTCTTGGGGCTGCTTGCGGGTAAAATTTGTAATTGACTTGTGCAGTCCTGGGTTCAATTCCTGGCGCGGGCTCTCGTTTATTCGATCCCGGGATCCTGGTGGATATGTGAAACACCGAGAGAGGGGTACCGAATTTCCTACAGCTAAAAGACTGAATGATAACTGATTTTTTTGTTTTGTTTTTATGTGGCATGTTAGAAGTTTCCCCCGAAGCGTTCGGTTGATGTAATCCATTTCTCTTAATAGATTTGGGGGTCGCCGGTCAACAAATTCGAAATAAAAGCGACGTGGCACACAGGGAATGACCAGGAGATTGAATTCGCGCAGGAGTTGGTAGACAGCTTCCTGACAGCGGAAATGAACAAGTTGGACGATCTAATGAACAAAAAGATCAGTTTGACTAGGTAAACTTTTTCGCGCTTTGTGTGGGCCCTCATGTTCCGGTCGGTTTAATTGGAAAATAATTAAATTGTGCAAAATACACTTAATCAATCTCAATGATGCTCACGTTTAATGTAATCTTCACAGGGAACAACTGCAGCAAAGTATTTGCGCGCTCAACAGTATCTTGTTGGGTTGCCTGTCGCGGTGCCCACTGTGGGAGGACTCGCGGATGTCTCTGTAATTTATTTTATCAAGAAAATTTGTCCTCGTTTATAAATAATATTTTTTATATTAGGCACGTACTAATCATATATTTTTTTCTTCCTGATTTCAGTGGTGAAACTCTCAACGACGTCGAACTTGCCGCTTTTTATATTCACACGAAAGACGCTAGTAAGTAGTGCTCTTTTTTTTTCAAAGTTTGTCAAAAATTGTTCTGGATATTAGGTGGAGCAGAGCTTCAATAGCTATCGATTATGACGTTTATCTCATTTTTGGGTGTCGCCCAATTTCTAAGTTTTAGCATTTTCTTAGATTTTGTTTGAAATGTTTTCAGAATTTCTGACATTAGATGGGGAAAATCTAAGACTGAAGGTGGCACTATTTACGCGTCGGCTGACTGGTAGGAATCATAATATAGATTTTTATTTTGTGAGCCAATATGTATTTTTTGTTTTACTCTCTATATTATATATTTTTTTAATTCATTTTGCATAGTCTATATGTCAAGTGCTCATGAAGATAACATCGCTGCTCTTCGTTTCGTGGTCAAGGTTTGTAATTCTTGAAATTATTCTTATTGAATCTGTGTTAATACATGTCAATGTAATGTTCTATAAAATATTTGGTTTATGTTTTTGTTTGCATCTTAATTGCATCTGTCGACAGTTAAGAATTGCAAAATTATATTCTTCCATCTTTTTTCTAGATATATCACCATTTGATCTTCTACTGGGGAATGCACTTCGCTAACTTCCAGAAGGATTGGAAGTGTTGGAATAATCTGAGAAAAATGATTTCCAATGAGGTTAGTTGACATCAAAACTGATGTTGTTTACAACATCAATGCAACAACATTGATTGCGCTTAAGGAATATTAAATTTTTTTAATTTTTCTTCTAAATCTTTAGTTGATTCATCGGAGATGGGATATTCGGTCTCTCCTCATTCATAGAGTAAATTTCCAGCATCAAGTTAGTAGCGTTTCAAATTTACGTAAGTGAAAATACCGTCTTTGTGATTTGGGGAAAATGCTAGAAATAATTAATACCTTTTTTTTCTAGATTAGAGTGATGAAACATGGCGTGAATAATTTCTCTGTACTTCATCAAGACATGATGAGGGATTTGCTGGTTTTGTCCACCAGTCATTATAGCAAGGTAAACGCGTTATTTGTCAAAATACCAATCGTAGATTGATTTGTGTAACACTTATTTGTGCTTTAATTTTATTTTTATGTCATGTTTGTTTTTTTCAGATTCGATCGCTGGCTCAATGGGTTCTGAACGAATGCTTCAAAGGTCTAGCTTTTTCGTACCTCAAGGTTTTGCCCGAAATAGGCGATTTGGTTGAGAACGCATCCATTTCTGACCACGAAAAACTCAAAGTAAGACGTTCTTCTCACTAAAGTATGCCAAGAATTATTTTTGAACATTCGGGGGATATAATTTCGAGGAGTGCTCAACACAATTTTTTTCATGTCATGATTAAGAATTGCATAGAAGTCGTTTGAATTTGCGTTATTTAATATATTTTAAATCGCTAATCCATTACAAGCATTCTTTACAACTTTGCAGTTATTATTTTTCTCTGGCATTTTAAATTATTTATTTTTAATTCTTATTCCAATTTGTCTCATGTTTCCAGGGCACCCTACACGTTTTGCTTGGGGAGCATCAAGGCTGCAGTCTCATGGCCAGGCGCGACTGGAAGGTGCTAAAAACAGTGTGGCCTATCGTTGTGAAAACGCCCATTTCCGAAAAGCCGTCGATCAACTTGCTGCTGGACAGCATCGTCAACAAAACCACCAAGAATTTCGAAACCTTTTCAATCGCCACCCCGGTATAAAAACAGGAATCTCTACTTGACGCACTACACAATAGTTTTTATTTTTGATTTTGTTTTACTTTAGTCGTCTCGCAGAGTTTAATTCTTTTTTGTATTATCCTGTCAAGGTAACTGATTCTGTTGTCGGCGCCGCCACTGCGCTTTGGTCAATCAAAATGACCAATTCGCCGCCAACTGCGCCACCTCCCACGTCCTCTGAACTCGAGCAGAGTCCGTCTCTTGGCTTGCAGAACGCTGAAGAAAATTTGAAGTCCGTTTCAAACAAATTTATTTTCTTTTTTCAATGTATCAGTTACGCAATTTGAATATTTTTGTCACCAACCTTTGAAAAAATAATTGATAGTTTTGCCTTACTTTATTTAATAGCAATTACAACGAACTTGTCATTCAGCTAGCATCACTTTTAGAGACCAAAAATCTGTGAGTATTTTTTGTATGAGTTTATATAAAGAAAATAATGTTTGTTTGAGCCTATTTTTTCCCCCTGTAATTCCTTGGACCTAAATTACGAATCTGTCGTAGCCCAGTCGGTATTGCGACTGACTGTGGCTCAGCGGTCCTGGGTTCGATTCCGAGCGCGGGCTCTCGAAGCTCTCTGGCTTCGATCCCGAGGTGCTGAACGTGCCCCTATTAATGTGCTGTAGCACCAAGAGAGGTACAGAAACGCTTGTAGTGCAGAGACTACAGTGATTGGAAATAAAATAAAAAAATCCACCTACAACAGTCTGTTTGACCTTTGTGACCTTTGTGGTTGGGTTCGGCTGGTGAGCAGTCCATGAACCCTACGTGTTTGGTTAAAGACATTATTTTCTCTTTGGTTGCAGGCACTGGCAGAACTTCCACCTGGGAATCGAACTGATGGCCCTGCTCATCCGTCACGACATCCCGTTTCCGGTGGAAGGTGTGCGCGTGTTGCTGAGCGGTCTGCTGCACGATCTGCCCATGGCGCGTCAGTGGGCCATTTATGGGTTGGTACGGGTTCTGCACCAACGAAAACCCGTCTGTCCATCCGTGGAGGTCGACTCGACACTGGTGACCGGCTCCAGTCGGGAACTACTGTACTTCGATCCGGCTCGGGTGCCCGCTACCGCCCAGGAGTGGAACAGCACCTACTTCGTTGACAAGCCTCATCTTGGCTTTTACTCTATACCGAGGTAATTTATAATTTTTTTAATCACAACTCTTAAGAACCATATTTGTTAATTAAAAAAATTATTTTTAATTATTTTGGAATTCGTTTGAAAGTTAATAAGCCATATTGTCGATTAATAAACATAAAAGCTTTATGCATTCCAAATTCATGTTCAAGTTAATCGCCAAATTAATTGCAATTCAATTCATTTACTTTGGTGCAATTTACTTGGGTTATCAAACGGAATGTAATTTTAGAAATTAATTTTCTATTTAAAGTTATTCTCAGTTTCTCTATCGTTTACGCAAAGTTTCCCGAATTGAGTGAATGGGCGACCTTCCTAGTCAATTTTGCGTCTGAGGAATGTGTCCTCAGTGTGTTCTTTTGTCAATTTGATTGCTCATTGCAGCGAAGGAATGCTGTAATATTTAATTTCTGCTTCACAGCACTATACGGATTCACGCTTCACCGGGTGAACAGCCGCCGCGGTTCAAATCTAGAGAAGAAATGGATGAAGTATGTGCTTCGTCGTGCCTGATCTTTAGCTTGTAATAATCGGCTGAGTGTCTTAACAATTTTATTTCTTAGGGCGCTCGTATTTTTTTCTTTTCTTAGGTATACGGTCTAATATACGACTTTGTCACGTCGCCGTCCAACGTTGAGCAGCTGCTCAAGTTCATGTCGGCGGAGATCAATAAGGATCGCGAGAAATTTGAAACATTCAAATGCGATTTCTTCAACGTGAGTTCAAACAACTCGCTTTCTTAAAAGCTCACGTTTATGGTTAAAATGTTTTGGTTTTTATTTAAAAAAATACTATCAATATTTGAATTTCCAGCGACTTTTCGTCAATTACGGAGACGCGATTCTGCCTCACTTTCTGCCCCATCTGGGACGGCTAATCGGCGACACCCAAGACAGCAAAAAACGGTGCGGACTGGAAATGCTCTCCGGATTGGTTGCTGGAAGCAAACATTGGTCATATGAGATGGTATATCAATTTTAAAACTTGTGTTTTTGATCATCACAAAATTGTTTCGAAAAATGTTCTTGATTTTGCAGCAATTAATTGAAAATGTAATGGTGATTGTGAAACAAAAAATGATTTTGTAATCCTGTAGGCCGTTTATTTGTCGCCAATTTAAAAACCAGTTATCATTTATTTTGATTTTCAGCTGACTTCTCTCTGGACGGCTGTGACGCCAATCTTCAAATCTGTGTGGACTAACATCAACGTTGAATTGCAAACAGACTGGTGCAAAGGAATATCGTACATGATGGTAGGGTGTTTATTCACAAATGCTGTGCAGCCACGAATTGTGTTGGGTTGAATTTAGTCACTTATTAGAAAATTAAAAACCCCTATAATCGCAGGGAGACAGTGATATGCGCAGAATGAATTGGCTCCTGGAGTTGTTGATGGACGATCTCCTCGCTTCCAAAGACGGCTCATTCTTTGAAGCCAAGTAAGTGGAGATTGAATTATTAAAAAAAATCAGTCTCTTGGCTCGTAACTTTGTTCAGAGGTTTTGGATAGTTTTCAACTAATTTGATCTTGTCATAAAAATGTTCCACTTGGCAATTCATTGAGACGTTGTTTTCTTTTCCTGCTGCAGTCGTCTGTTGTTGCTGTACACTGCCCTGTCGAGGCAGCCGTGGAGAATTCCAAAACTTTTGGACCGGATTCTCGTCATGATCGACCCTCACCTTGCTCATCCCTATCAGAACATTCGAGATGAACTTGGCTGGTACGCCACCAATTGCTACCAACGTGTAATTACCATTGATTGCCTATTGAATTTGACGTTTTAAAAAAATGTGATCTCTTGTCTGGATCAAGGTTGCTCGTCTTGGTGTTCGTCACCAACGCCGATTTCCCACCGTTCACCAACGGCCACGGGAGCCCCTCGCAGGCGCAGTTTGTTCAGCGAATTCTGCCCAAACTGGAAGCCTTCGAGAAGGCCATGAACGCGGCCGCCGACAGTCAAGCCAATTCGAATAAGAGCGCTGACGTTCTATCCGATGACGACCCACAATGGAAAGCCTCCGTGGCGCTATTAAAGACCGGTATGCGGACAATTGTAGCGAAAGGGCATTTAAGTAGTTGTTTCATGTGTTCCGTATGTAGGAGTTTTAAAATCGTGGTACTATTTTGTTTCAAAGTCTGTCGATGGCTGTTCAAGAGGGTGGCTCAATCGCTACAGTTGGCGTCAGTCGATGTCTTGAAGTTCCTGCCTGCTGTAAGTACTTTTTGCGAACTAAACTATTACTCGGTTAACCCTTTTTGTCGGCGATTCATAAAAATATAAATAGTTAGCAAATTTGCTTTCAAACGATGAATGTTCATTCGAACTTATATACGAGCTTTTCAGAATGAAAAGTGGGTTGAATTTGGTATAGTTTAAGGAGAAACTCAAAGACACTGCATTATCCGATAATTGTAAGACATTCTACAAAAGTTGAGTCCAATGAAGCTACTCGTATTTAAGTTTAGCGATACTTGAAATTTAAACTCGTGCACTTATAACAATACAATAATTTTGAGCGTGTTAATATTTGGTGGAGACTCAAATTGTTTGTGTTTCAGTTGGTTCAAGGTGAAAGCTGCGATCGTGATCCCGAGCTGCAAGAAAACTGTCGTTTGGCAATCGCCATCATTGGAAGTGCATATCTGGCTCCGGACATGATTGGACCGTCCATCCAAACTGCAATTACGGTGAGCTGAAAAGTCTTGCGAATATTTAAACAAAAACTCATTCAACGAATAATTATTGTTCAATTCTTGACGTAATTGTTCCTGGAAAGCTCTGGATGAACTACAGAGACAAACTGAGGAAACCTTTATACAATTAATAATGATAAAAATAAGAATTTTTAATTTCGATTTGTAATTTCTGGTATTTAAACTGATTTTGTGACTTAAAACGGTCAGTGTTCCATTTTCTGGAGTTTGCCTTAGATGGTTATTCTTATTCCAGCGCTGTCTTTGAGCAAAAATTCCTTCCATTATTACACTCTTTATGCTGACCAAATGTTATGTCAAAATGATTTGTTAAATGTTTCAGTGAAAATGAATTGAAGCTGCAAAATTTGTGTTAATTACTGATTCTTGTTGTTTCAAAATGTCAACAGCTGAGCAATTCCATTTCATGGCGCGCACGAAGAACTGGTCTGGAATACCTGCAGATCATCGTGTTCTCCAACCTCTTTACCGTCCTGCAGCAACCCACATCCATCGAAGAAATCACGAAATTGATTTTGAAGTTTCTGGTCGACTCCCGGCCAGAGGTACACAACAAATAGTTAAATCAAAAAGAAAAAAGTGAACCGAACGTCACGAAATTGTGCGAAGCGACACTGATTGGTTTTTGTTGTCGCGTTTCGTTTATAGGTGCGAAAGATGGCGGCACTCGTCCTGAGCGGCATGTTTCACTGCGAAATATTTCAATCCGATAAATCTCTTTTGGTGAGTGTGTAATGCAGTTTGAGTGGTCATGTTTTTTAGGGAACGTATATCTGTCGGTTGATGAGGAGTCCTGGCGCGGGCTCTCGCTATTTTCGTCCTCTTTGAGTCCTGGAGAAAATGTGCTCCTCTAATATCACTAATAAAGGTCAATGCCACTCAATGTCCCACGATGATGTAGATTCAGTACAGTTGAAGCAAAAAAAAGGATACTTGAAGGACTTATTTATAACTCTTAGTTTCAAGAGCGTCCACAAAATAATTTGACACTGGTAAATTGTACAAATTTTTCAATTGATTCGCATCGATTTCAGAAAAAATTCCAGACTTGGGCCAACACTCCACTCCAGAAAGGTCCCGCGAGCGAGGCCCAAAATGTCGAATCTGTCCGATTACGTCATGCCGGCATCTTGGGTATGGTGGCTCTGGTGGGGGCTCATCCGTACGACGTTGGCGAGGGAATGCCAGAAATTTTAATCACCCTTGGCAACCACCTCAACGATCCACAGCCAATACAGGTTAGTAAACAAAAAATTAACCTGAATCTTTACTCTAATTTCGACAACCGATTCATAAAACAGGAGCTTGAATAGAATTTTTTTTCGTGATCTGAAGATATTTGATTTCTTATGTCATTTGCTCGTGGGATATAAAATACTCGAAAATAATTCTGTTGTCGAGCAAATTTTAAAAATCCGAATTGGTTCTAATTGTTTTCGCCCTTTTTAACAGGCAACGGTACGCCAGACTCTGACCAACTTTTGGAGAACTCACCACGACAACTGGAGTGAGCACAAACAAAAATTCACGGAACACCAGCTGTCTCAGCTGACCGATCTGCTGGTGTCGCCCAATTACTACGCTTGACGTAGTTTAAAAAAGTATTGTGCAAGTTGTTCAATTTGTACTCGGCGGTATTACAGCTTTTTTTCCCCCTATTTTTTTCTCCATTTTATAACGTGTTCTGCTGGGGGGGTTAGACCGACTATGTTCGATTATTTATTGATCATCGTCCAGTTTTTATTTGTGTGATATCTTTTCTTCCTTTCCTTCGCGAATATAACCATTCTTCATGTAGGTGCCACAGGAGGGGGGAGCTAATTAAATGCGGGTGATAAATTATTTTTAAGCTCTTTTTCGCTAAACTCATCCCATGACTGATTTCTGGTTCATTAGAAAGCATAATTATTTTCAAAAGACTGGGCTTTAAGCACACACATGAAGTCTGATGCAAATCTGTGGTTTACCAAAAATACTGACTACCTTTTCGTGGATATATATTTAGAGTGTGAACTAAAAAAAAAATAAAGTATTTTTTAAACTTACAATTAAAATTGGAAAACGTTAATCAAAACCTCGATGTTTTTTTACTTATATCGTGCAAGATGGCAATTCAAAAAGGAATGCGTTGCCAATGAGTGCGAAATTTCATAAGATTCTATTAACGTTTTCCAATTTTAATTGGAAATTTAAAGACTCCATTTTTTTTAGTCCACACTGTGTATATGTATTTTTATCCCAGGTAAATATTTGGTTTAATAATCGAGCTGTTCCAACAGCTGGTGTTCCCCACTTTGCCAATCCCCTTACATGTATGAATGGCATTTTGGTTGCACCCAATAGAAAGTGTACGTCCTCTTTTGTTTCTTTTTTTGATGGGAGAAAGAAATAAATTCTGCATATATTTTTAAAAGCGCAAATAAATTGCATGAGTGTATGACTAGTTCCTAATGAAACTGTATTGGGTTGAAACATTAGAACTAAATTAACTAATATGTCCTTGATAAAACTCTAAATTAAGAGTAATTTTTTTTGTTTTCGCGATTCTTAAATATTTTGTAAATTGTGCTGCAGAACTTGTATGAACAAAGAAATGCTCTTAATAAAAAATTATATGTCAATTTTTACTTAAGGTGTTTCCTTTTTCGTGATGTACTTCATTTTAGAAGATAGTACTGTGCATTTCAGATTGTTTACAAGTACTAAAGATTATGTAGCCCCTAGTACTCCAGTACAATAAGTGGGTGAAATATTTTACCAGTCAGGGATCGAATATACTCAAGAGTTTGCACCAAAGATTCAACTGTGCTTAACGATTCCTACTTTACAAATTGTACAATGTTTTCTTTTTCTTCTCGATTACGAATTTGGGGAATAAGCTTGACGATTAAAGTGCAGTTATTAGGTCTGTAAGCCACGCATAACTAAATGGGAAAGTAGAAAAAATGAGTAAATTTTAGAATCGTTAGACCCAAATCTGTTAACAAAATTAATTCTATTTTCGGTCAAGAATTAGAAAGTCTGGGATCGGGATAACTTTGTTCAGGTGGAAAAATCAATAGAATTATTGTTTAATAATTTGGTGGTCGACCTTACATTTGCATCTTCATATATTTGCGGAGGAAGCCGATACGAGAACAGCAATATGCGTCGGATTAACGTTTAACGAAGTGATTCGTAACGTACTGTGTTTTGTTGTTTTTATTTAAAAAAATTAAGTGGAACTCCAGGTATCACCAGACTTGATTACCTCCTAGGAGGCAAATAATATACATTAGATATGGCTAACTTTTGACGAGATGTGTGACTAATGGTCAAACAAATCTGGTGGCGATGGCGAGCACTTTGGCGAAATCCCCGGGCTTGCCTCGTAGTTTCATAGGAATGGGGGCGTGGATACGCGTTCCAAGCGGCGTTCCATTGTCGTCGATCAGCACCACGTTGTTGGTGTCAAAACGGGGCACCATGTGACTCTGCTTCTGTCTGCAACCGGTAATATATCCCTTCTTCTTTTCACCCTTGATGGCCACCATTACTTTGTCGCCAATGGTGCCCACGCCGGTCTTATTATAGACGTGGATACACTTGGGCGGTTTTCCTTCCAGCATGGCCTGCTTGCCGAGCGGACTGTTGTCGATCACCCGCAATCTGGTCAGCTTCATTATGTGTTCCAAGGCGGCGGTGGTGCTGCGAATGAAATATAGAGCGCAATACATCTAGATCCTGTTTGCATGATCGAAACACATATCCAAGAAAACGCCAGTTGTCCATATTTGACGATTCGTTCGTCGCCATCCACTAGCGTTACGGTCTGCCAAAAAGGTGACCCAACGCAGGATCGAATGCCACAATGATTGTCTTTGTTAAAAAATAAAAAACAAGAGCCAACGACGGTACTTGAACCCATGACCGAGATACCATTTTTTCATATCAAGAGAAATTCACCCACAACCAATGCATAATGTATGACCACCGCCAAAACTCCTCTCCTTACCTAAACTTGAGGGTATTTCCAATAATTTGACGCTTGGCATGCGCTGCCAAAACCTTGCAGTTTCCCATCGCGTTGATCGCCATTATAAATTACGGATCAAAAATCAAACAATTTCCATTGAAATTATAAAATTTATTTACTGCTGCTGCTTCAGCTTGTCGACATTCGGCTAGAACATTTTCAGATTCGGATTGAGTAATTGTGCGTTAACACTCGACTATTACCTGTCATTGTTTTTGCATATAGAGGCCAGCCTAATTATTGAACGCACTCACATTCCAATCGGATAGGGAGGTTTGTGCTAACTAACCGGAAGTGGTAGCACACACCAGAAGATGTCAGCGCTCCTAGTAAGCATTTATCGCGACTCCGCCTGTTCTCATTCACAAGTGTTTAAAGTGCCATGAAATTTGGTGCCGAAATGCGCGATCTTTAAAGTTATAGAAGCACATTTAATTTAAAGCCCCAATTGGTTTTATTATATTTCCAATTAAATCGTGCAGAAAAAATTCAATTGTTTCATTTAAAACATAATGCCGTTCAAGAGTAACAATATATACAGGAATTACATTTTTTTTATGAATTCCAAAAAACTGTAGTCCACCGAACTACAGGCGTTCTGCACCTCCTTATGGTGTTTAGGCACTATGCGAGGGGGCATGACCAGTACCCCGGGATCGACATTTTTTAGAGCCGTCGCCGAGAATCGAACCCGGGACCGCCGAGCAGTTAATCGCAATATCGACGAGTCTTACAATTTTTACCCGCAAGCAGCCACCAAGAGGGGGTCAAAAGACCAGTTGGGGACAGAATGGATTTATCTTTAAAAGGACTTGAGACTCTGTCAGGACAATCCACTGTCTACGCACTCTAGGGAAATCCCCCCGCCATAGGCCCCTCTCTTGGGGGCTGCTTGCGGGTAATAATTGTAATTGTAATAAGTTCAAATACAATGCAGATGTACATTGAAGCTCGTTCACCTGAATATTCAGGAAGCAGGTTAAAAACGAGTATTGAAAGATAAGAGGAAGACGTTGGTTTTATGTTATTGTTAATTTAATGACGACAGTCAACCACAAACCAAAAATATTTTGGAACATATGATGATAAAAAACACTTTTTTTATACAGAGAATGACTGCAATACATAAGGTGGCGAGGTCCCATCGGGGTTCGACAGCTTACAGGATACATCCTAAGCGAACTCGAGTGGACTGGATTTCACCATTTTCTACTTGAATTGCTGCAGCGCATAAGGTGCTGGAAAGAAACACATTTCGTGTGATTAATAAGGCGAGACTGGCGAGCAATTAAATGAAAATAAAAACTGTACATTCATTCTAATCAAAATAAGATTTCATTATTTCATTCTTGTTGTCTTAGATTGGATTTTCCCATTCGGGGAAGTAACAATTTCCAAAATCGACGCACGGTAACCGCTGTGATTAGGTAGTGATGCTGTTATCAAAAGTTTACTCGACTAGGTAATTATTTACAAAGTCATCGCAAAATTATTCTAAAAAGTTTGTAGCCGTCTTAACTCTTAGGACACAGATATTGCAAGAAGTTGGCAATGACAAGAAGGTGTTCACCCCTCTCGAGAGAAAGGTCAAACAGGAATTAAAGTAATTTGTTTCCTTTCAAAAATCGTTCCAACCACACCGGCGTGACATGCGTATAGGCTGAGCCTCCTTTAGCGTTAAGGTTTCTACTTACTGGCTCGTATTAGGGCGATTAACACGACAAAATAAATTGTATTGGTGATGACTACTTCACGAGCTTTCTTCTGGCCTTCCAGAGGATCCGTTGAATCCTCCCTGCTCGGTTGTAAACGCATCATTTTTGTAGTAAAAGTAAGCAACTTTTTTGTCTTCACTACTCCAGTCAATGATAGGGCAACTCAAGATGGCCGACCAATCGTCGAGTATCGTATCGCATCGCAGTATCGATATGTTGTCACAAATCGGAGCAGCCGGAAGAGATGCGCGAAAGTCGGTGGCGCTGGGGGAGAGAGGGGAACATGGGGATTAGCTGTTCCAAGAGAGTGGTGTGCTCCCTCAGAATTAGGTACAAGGGGTGAAAATGGAATGTCGGGTCTTATGGCCGTATGCACCATCAACGGGTGGGACCCGTGCCTGTACGATGTCAGGTACACGTTAAAGATCCCTACCTAGGTAGCTTAAGCCTAGCTCAGGCCTAAGCCTGGGCTAGGCAAAATTTCCAGGTCGCTCACTGGGGGGGTTTTGAGCGGTTAAATCAAGCGGTATACCCCTTAACAAATATTAATAAAAAACAATTACAATTTGTACCCGCAAGCAGCCCCGGATGGGGCATGTGGCGGGGAACAGACTTGTAAATCGGCGATATACGGAATTTCAATCGAGAAACATGAACTTCGGAACAAACCGAACGAAAGAGACAAACACGAGTGGCACTCGTGTTCGTCTCTTTCGTTCGATTAAAATTCATACGGACGTTGTAACAAAAATCTTTCTCATATAAGTAATTTCGAAAATTTGGCTATCGGTAGTTTTCCAAACTATCACGATACCACCAGTTTTGAAAAATAGTAACTAACTCGCTATCGATAGCCGAAAAAATATCGATACTATCGTTAGTTTTGATAATATCGCCCAGCCCCAGCCCATTAACTTCATTTCGCGACGTGGTAGAGTTGTGTTCACGTGGGGTTTTTGTGTGTCGTGATAAAAATTGTATTTTATCACCACACAACAGTAATTTAGTCGAATCAAAATTTAGAGACAAAGCTAAACAAAAAAAACTATAAAATAACAAAAAAATACGAAAAACTTTGAGAAAACTCGGCAACGCGCCCAAAAAACCAAGAAGGAAAAAACAAGAGGCGAGATCAGCTACACACACGGGAGCTCTCAGCGAAGCAGCGGCCATATTTGTGGAACCTGCGCGTGGGGAAGACAGCCTGAATACTTTCGTCGTCACTACGGGATCGAGTCTCCTAGAAAATGAATCATCCGGGCCCCAACTATCCTCTGGCCAGTCTCTACGTCGGCGATCTACACACCGATGTCATCTCGGAGGCACTTCTTTTCGAGAAATTCTCGACCGTCGGCCAAGTTCTCAGCATCCGCGTGTGCCGAGATGTGATCACACGACGATCGCTGGGCTACGCCTATGTGAATTTCCAACAGCCCGGAGATGGTGAGTTTATGAGTTTATTTGACTAATATTGCGAGAATGTGTTCGGAGAATATATTTTATGCCCAGTTCTCATTTGCAAGTCGCTCTATAGCAGACGAATTTGCTGCTCGACGAACAGCTTGCACATGTGAACAGCGCTGAAAGTTGTGTCTTGGCAACTCGACTTGAAACATGAAACAAGTGAACGCAAAATAAAAGTTAGCGGTTTCGATTTCGAGTTCCGACACAGCGTTCGGAATTTTGCTTTGCATGCCTTCTTTTTGAATGGAAGTAAAAATCGTGGCCGCGCCTGCACGATATCTGTAGGACACGTTAAAAACGGCCTAGGTTAGGCAAAATGAACCGTTAGCACACTACGCAGCGTGGGCCTAGTTCTTTTGTATTGTAAACGATGTTACAAGATTGTTAACTATCTGTTAAGGAGGCCCACCAGCGTTTCCCTCCGAATCGATCCTAAATAGCATACGATGCTGCAGGACACGTTAAAAACGGCCTATGTTAGGCAAAATGAACAGTTGGCACCCTACGCAGCGTGGGCCTAGTTCTTTTGTCTTGTTAACGATGTTACAAGATTGTTAACTATCTGTTAAGGAGGCCCACCAGCGTTTCCCCCCCGAATCGATCCTAAATAGCATACGGTGCTAAAGTAGCTTAGCCTAGCCAAGTAATCTACGATGTTAATGTAGCCTAGCAACCTACGATGCCCAGGTAGTCTTATCTAGCCTAGTGGGATCACGTCTAGGCCTAATCGCGTCACGCACGTGAAACGTCAGATGCAGGGAATCTGGAACGTCATATACGAGGCGACACCGATTGGTCACGCCACTGGCGGAAAGCGGCACAGATTTGACGTCACGCAAAATATACGCCACGCATATGAGACGCCAATGATTGAAAACGTCACAGATCTGAGGCGTCACGCACAAGATACGCCAATGTTGTTGACGTCAGAGGCGTCTGCGATGGGAGAAGGCGCACTGACTTTGGCAATTCCGTATCTTTTATCCCTCCCTCACATTCAGCAGGAGACATGTCTAACAAACTTAATTTGCGTAAAAATTAATGTAAAAGTTAGCAGCCCAGTTTTGGGTTTGCTAACGCGCTACTGGGGCGGGAAATGCAGCAAAATCTGGATGGCGGTCTGGTTTTTCAGTTCTAGTGGTAGATTTGCGATCACAAGTTAATGACTCGTTATTTCGAACAAGGTTCATATTCCAGATTTTCAGGTGAAGGTTCATATTCCAGATTTTCAGGTGAAGGTCCATATTCTGTTAATCTCTGCCCAATTTGTGCGACCTCTGAGTCGTGCACTGAT
>JAQGBY010001151.1:0-32083 GCA_034698785.1 Mycogona germanica
GATACAACTGGTCGTTCGACCCCCGCCATAGGCCCCTCTATTGGGGGCTGCTTGTGGGTACATATTGTAATTGTAACTAATCAAACTAATCGCTGAAACGATATGTTTGCATGCATTTTTGCCAAAGTAACATGTCCGGAAACCAACATTTACAACTAATCGCCGTTGAAATATCAGATCTATTCAAAGCGGATATTCCCTCTGGGCCTTTCAGTGAAAGTATTGGCCAGTCGACTGGCGTTTGGTGAAGCGAGCCCAGCGGTGACCACTGCAGCAAAAATGCCGCAGACCAACCAATACATCCCTCAACATGCCAACAACGCCGACCAATGATAACCCTCATTCAAATGCCCTGGGCAGGTGTCCCAGTGGTCCTCCCAAGAAATGACACTGGAGCCCCACTTGGCATTTAAGTAGAAACAAACTTGCACGACGAGCCCAGATATCAAAAAGACGCGACGAAATAGGGGAGAGGGGGTTGATAGTGGAAGGGGGGTGGGGGTGGGGGTGGGGATGGCAAGCGCTTCTTCAGAGATGGAAGCCTCCAGTTCCAAGCTGGCGTGTGTGTACAGCTAAGCGCGACGCTTAGAATAATCGCTGGCAATTAGTTCAAAATACTGGCATTGATCAAATGGAGAAAAATAAAGGGGTGGAAGAGGGGAGAGAACGAGTCCCCCTCCCTTACACCACCAACACCACCCAGTGAAACGCCCACACACCAGAAGCTGGTTTCTCTCGTGTTTCCATGTATGTCCCCATTCGCCTTCAAAAGGGGGGGGGAGGATGAGGACTCTCTCCGGGTGCAGCCGATGCGACTCTCTCAAACACGTCTACTATGTAGTTTGTCAAAGAGTTTGATATCTTATAATTTTCTTATCTACGCTATCCCAGTGACGGGCAAATAGTTGTGCGCAAATTGCAGCTTAAACGCAGATGCAGTGTTCATTTTTATAAAAATCATTTCCGTTTTTACCCGGAATTTGAAGTTAATGTGTATACGTAAAAAAAATGGCACCCCTTTCTGTAGATGAAATTAATATCACGTTATAAAAGAATCAATATATTACTTTTTAATTCCAATCAAATGTAACCAACCGCACTACAGGCGTTACGTACCCCTCATGGTGCTTAGGCACTATGCGAGGGGCACGACCAGTACCCCGGGATCGAAATTTTTCGAGAGCCCGCGCCGGGAATCGAACCCGGGACCGCCGAGTCAGTCAGTCGCAATACCGACTGGGCTACGACGAGTCGAAATAAATTAAACCAAGGGGGTCGGTCTCCAGAGGACAAAATGTTGCTGGAGCTGTCCAAACTCTTACAGGATTATTGCAAGTGATTGTTAAGCCTCCTTTGAAGTGGAATATTTTGTTCGAATTATTTTTAATTCCAATATCTAGAAGGTGGGATGTGCGCGCGACTGTACATACACTTGTTGCCGAACACAAACGCATCTTGTTGACAAGCCCACATGCACAAGCAGGCGGCGGAGGCGAACTAAATGAGGCGATAAAAGAACAAACAACAATGGCAGCAGCACCGTGCGTACACACACACACACGCACAGAACGCGCGCGCGAGAGAGAGACATGCACGTATTTAAAGAGCGAGCCATTGTCTCTCCGTACACGGGCACGCGCGGAAGAGCGCGCGCCGGGGCAGAGCACTAATTCACGGCGAGAGCGAAGAATCGAATAGGCCCAGAAGCGGCTGGAGCAACCGAGCAAAAGAGGAATGAGGTGGTGGGCGAGCAAAACCGGAGCCATGTTCTCAGAGGCATGGCCGGGCGGAACCAAACGCGCGGAGACGCGGGAACGCCGGCGTTCATTCGACATCTGACGGCCCCCGTGTGTCCACCGAAATGGTGGACGGTTTTGTTGCAATGGCGGCGCGCTTGTATATTTATTTCTACGCAGTTAAGCGGGCATAACAATTTCGGGGATCAGGCGAGGGCGCGGCGCACTGCCGGTGCGTTTGTTATTAATTGATCCACGTGTGGATTTAAAGGTGGCTACCAGACATATTCGCCGAATACCGCCGCGGGACAGGAGGGTGGAGAGGAGGGTTGCGTGGCATAAACCGTTCAGTAATTTTGCAACTGGGCTGGTATTTCGTGGCTCAACAAACAAGAAAATTACTTTTTTTTGCCAGCTGGGCGTCAGTTGTACTCATTTCGCCACTACCCCTCTCCCCGATCAACACTCACACACGAGTTTCTCACTTTTATCTATTTAAGCTTTTGTTCTTTAGAAGTAGGAGGTTGTAGTAAATGTGCGAAAAAAATTGTAGACGGCATTGACTATTTTGCCTAACCTAAACCATATTCCACGGTTCTAAAGCGCGTTTATAAATTTATCTCGCACAAAAAAATTGGAGGTCCAGGCTAAGAATTCAAATCCAGCCCTCACACAGTTCGAGTCAAATTTGGAGATTCCTTAAAATCAGATCTCCCACGACGTTTATTTTTTTTGACGCGACAAAAACCAGAGTAACCAAAATGTTTGACAAAAATATAGGTCGTCGGAGTTGCGTCTATGGTTGAGATGATCCCCATACCATACGTTCGGGTTTCTTGGTCGAACGCGATGCACCCAGCCCTAGATGCTTGCTAGTTGGGATTCATCCCAAAATGTGCGCGCTTTTAGACGTTAGGGTGGTGGTGGGCTGAAACTGCGTCTATTTATGATGGTTGCTCGGCGCATCATTATTCGCCGAGCTCCCCCCCACCCCAACAAAACTCCCCATACTATATCGACTCCAGCTGTAAGCCGGAGAGAGGTAGCTTCTATTTAATTGAAATCGCGGTCGAACAGCGTCTTCCGCGCGAGGCCACCCCGATATGACTTTAAACAGTTTCGAGCGCCAGCAAAAGGCTAAATTCGGATAACTAATGTGCGATAACGCGAAACCTATTTTGTTCGTCGTCGAAATAGCTAAATAATTGGAAAAGCTCATTAGGGGAAGTGCAGCAATGGCTGTTGGCATGCAAACATTCAGCCTCCCAAAGAAGTGCTAAAGGATTTCCAGGACGATCTCTCACCCCCTCCCCTACCCTCCATCCTATTCTTGTTTATATCTAAGAGGCCTTTCAAAATTTAATTAAAAAGATATTGTCAGTATCTCTATCGCGCAAAACTTCGAATCGTGCTTCAGCTACTTTCCAAAGGCTGCGTAGAAATATTCTTCTAATTACATTTTAGTTTTGTGAAGCCTTTTTCTGTGGAATTTGCTATCAACCAAATTCGACCAACCAATGACAAGTCGAAACAACATGGAAGTGATTCCTGTTTTGATCTAAGCTTTAATTAAAGAAATAAATACTGCGCATTTATTTTCAATTTTGCTGAGGAGCGTAATCGGGTCGAATTTTATTCACAATCGTTGAAAATAATTAAAATGTAAAATTTTGATTCAAGCACAATACAAAGAAAGATATCGAATACAATCATTTGTGCTAACCAGAAGAAAAAAAACATTAAAAACACTGCTCATTTATTTTTACAACAGAAAGACACAACAGTGCAAGTGAATAGATCACAGCTGCCCCGTATAGCTAGGCTATCGTTGGCCGCAGCGCATCAAAACCACACTAACACCGAAGCAATGCGGCGATGCCCGCAATCGGGGTGCACTATGAATATTCATTTGCAAAACGAATGCCGTTCCACAAAAGGAAGACAAACTACATTATTGAATAAATTGTTAACTTTTTCATGCTTTTCTAAACACTCATAAACCCGAATTTTGACATCGCAAATAATTGAGAAAGTTTGCCGAAAAATAAAGCAAAACGGCTGAATAAAATTAAATAATATAACGAAGCAACGAAATGTTGGTGACAGCGCTCAAGATAACAGGCTTTTTACCCGGTAAACATGAAAATCGCACAAATTCAGATTAATTTTGAAAAGTCAACTCTCGATATCAGCTTCACATCGGAATTTCGCTATCGTGACGTAGCGCTGACGTCACGAGCACCCCGACGTGATAAACGGCGGCAGGCGAGCATTTCTACGATGACAAATGGCGAGGACTCGTGAGCACGCATGTCGGCTGGGTTGCACACATAACTGATATCTGAGTGAGCAGGGGCGGCTTACACAGTGAAGCCTGAAGCAAAATGCAACCCCAAATCTCAACGACACGCCATATCATAAATAAAAACGCAAGTGTTAGCATTTGCGGTGGCGTCAATCAAACGACGTTAACATCCACAGATTCATAGTGGCGTCTCAGCGAAAACTTAATACATGAATTGTAGAAATGCAAGAATTACTACAAAAACAATATGGGCGATTACCTACCGAATGAGAAAATCGTCAAAGAAAAAGAGCGAAAAAGAAAAATCCCTCTTCTACAAAAAATATTAATTTAGACTGCTGATGAAATCCACGAATCAGAACCAGAGTTGTTGCCTCGTGGCGACCCTGGTGCACCCAGTGCTCGGTTGCTCCTAAACTCTGGGAGACCACCGAGCACCCGCCCCACCACCTAACTCCTTCTGAGCTAGGTGTCGACTCCCCGGAAGTGAAACTCTTCTAACGGCTACATACTTAAATAATATAATGTCGCTATACTACATTTTGCCACTATTTTTGGATAGTAATTACCCATTATTGGAACTGCATGTCGCGTAAACATTTATGAACGGTCTGTTGATAGAAAGATATTCTCAGTATCATTAGATTTAAGAAAAAAGGTTTTGAAAGATCTGTCGACTCAGTGAATAATTTATGAACGAGTTTTTTTTCACAAATATGTTTTGAGGCCAACGATAGTGAAGCTTCCCCGAAACAGTTTTAAAAAATGTTGCAAACAACTTTCGCATCCATTGGATGTTTATAAAAAGGCTACGACTTGTGCACCTAATAAATAATTTCTTTTTCAGAAGTAGTTGAGATTGAACTTTCGACTTGTTAAAACAAAATTTAATGACCAAAAAATGCAATGTCTGTTGAAAGACCAAGATACGTCAACGTAAGAGTAAAAAAAAGTACAGTTTTGATGGTTGCAAAAATTTGGTCGCTTAATGAGTCCAAAAAATTAGTTCCAACTAGTGACAGCTACTTCGAATTTACTATTCAGTTCAGGTCAGAACCTTTTCTTTTGCAAATCACTCTCCTAATTTTGAAGTGTCAATATCAAGTGAAAAAGAAAACAAATATTTCTCTGATCGAATTATTTCTTGAAACTACCTTTTCCCCCCAATTCGACAACAGGCGATTGAGTGTCGTTGAGTATGGCAATGACAGTGAGCAATACGCCCTCCACCCTGCCCCCTCCCCGGCACAACACTCGTCTCCTTGTTTCTCCCGAGTCCCATCACCGCTGCGGCTCACCCGACGCCGGCCCACTCATCGTTCCATCCTCTTAATTGCCAATCTTCATCGACCACCGGCGCGCGTATGTCCGTCAACCTAATGCGGTCGCCCCCCCATCCCCCATCCCCTTCGCCCAGCTCGGCCCTCCTCGCGAGCCTCCACAACCGCTCCCGAGCCGCTCTCCCTGTCTACCCCTCGCGCCAGCATAGGCTCCGGACCGGAGAGAGCGCTCTCGTCCAACATCCGCTCCCCCGACAAGAGAACGCTTGGACGACGACGGAGAGGCCCAGTTTCCATTTAATCTTAAATTGATCGTCGTCATATATCAAATTACATGAAACCACTTGACAAAGGAGTAAATCGACGAAAAAAGGCCGGCGGACGGCCAAATTACATTTACGTCGTCGGGCCGGCGCGCTTTCTCTCGCTCTCCAGTCTGTCCACCCCAGCTCCCTTAACCCCTCCCCCTAAGCCTGATCTCCGACGAGACTGACCAAGGTGAATCTATACACCAAAGAAAGATGGAGAGTGGGATATCCACGAGACCCGAGCTGATATTCGACCAAGGTCTATCCGTAAAGTTGTGTCTGTTTACAAACACAAATCAATAAAAGAAAAGACAAAAAAATCCAAGTTAAACCATTAAACGATGAACTATTGAATCATTCCTTTCTTAAGATCCAAGCGCCACTTAAAAAGAGAGCTGCGATAAATTCTCGATTGATGATAACCTGAAGCATGAGAAGCGTTTAAGCAGCGAGCTACACATTACTAAATTAATAGTTATCATTTCTTGTTGGAATTGCTGAGACAATCGATCAACGAATCTAGTTTATTTTATATGGCCGTATATTAATATTTACCAAAAAAAAAATGTTATCGTTAAATCAGTCTCGATACATTGTCGCCCTTCGGCTACAAAGTCAATTTTTTTTAAAAGTTTGACTAAGTGAAAAGTAGTTCTTCATTTTGACCGAAAAGCTTTTCGCCGAATTTGTTTTTAAAAGTATAATCCCACATACGTAGTCGTACACCACAGATAACGACCCGCGAATCGCATGACAACATGGGTTACATTTCTGTCGAAAAGCAATTGTAGAGCAACCAGTGTCGTTATGCGATTTGCGGTGAACCCATGCCAACCTATTAAAAACCTATGCCAACTGCCATAAGCCATGACAGACTTCTATAGGTAAACTTCTATAGGTCATTATCATTTGTAAAGGTTTGTTATCTTTCACTCGTTGACGACCCAAGCGGTTCATAGATTATCCAAATTACATTAAAGTTAGACAATAGCAATTATAATTTTGCCACTCCAAGCATTCGAGAATTAGGAATGGCCCTGAGTAATTTAATGCCACGTAGATGTACTAGCTCGGATAATCAAACTGATGTTGGAATACATATAAGGCCTCCAGAGCTCATCTATCCGCCGTCGTACTCGATGTGTCAAGATGGCGCCCAGAGATTTTGCGAGCGGTCCCTGTCCAACGATTACATTTCAATTCCAGAACGAAACCTGGAATTGTCGTGTCCTTTTGGTTATATCTGCAGAGCAGCAACTAATCGTATCACCGGAGAGACTGAGCGGTGGCTTTCGAAGAGCGCAGCGCGCGCGCGCTCTGTTGCTGCTGCCATACGACAGTACACACGCAATCGTATAGGAAATCCTCTAGAGACCCTCACGGGCAATCAGACCGCGAAAAATTTGATTTTAAAAAATATACTCCTATCAGTATGAATTCCAGTCATGAACATCAAAAATGAACGACTCGTCGTAGCCCAGTCGGTAGTGCCACTGATTGTGACTCGGCGGTCCCAGGTTCGATTCCCGGCGCGGGCACTCGATAATTCCGATCCAGGGGTACTGGTGAAAATGTGCCCCTCGCACAGTGCCAAAGCACCAAGAGGGGCACAGAAACGCCTGTACTGAAGTAACTACAGTTATGGGAAGAAAAAAGATAGGTGGAACTGTCAAGTAAACTTGGAAACAGTCTTCGTTATATTCGAAAATATGCAAACGATTGCGTACAAAGATAAATAATTATTATTTCTGACCCGGTCCATTCAACACCATTATGGTTTCTTTATAATTTAAAATATTATGCCTTACAAAAACATAATAAATAGAAGCATTCTCCAACACTGTATGTCACATTTAACTTTGTCTCCTAAAGTGGGCTTTCGCTTCTTGTTACTGTATCTTCACAGATACGGTCTGCGGAGGACAGACTACGAGTGTAGTGGAATAGCAGTGGCCACCAACAGGAGCCAGAAGCAGCATCAAAACCCAAACCTAAACTCATCATCTTCATCGGCTTGAACAGGAACCGCGACCTCAGGTTTCCATCAAAAGAGGCGGGGGTGGACGACGTGCTCTCTCTGTCTCTCTCTCTCTCTCTCTCTCGCTCTGTCTGTCTCTAGTCGTGGAATGATGGGTATTGGTCGCAGTGGTGATGGTGGTGGTTGCGGCGGTGGGTGGGTGGGGGGGGGACAAGATCCATGCTGACGAGAAGCAAAGAGGGAAGGGCCGAGTAAATTTGACGGATCAACAGAAACAAGAACAAGACGACTGGCCCGTGTGGCCGCAGCAGGACCGCAACTATAATGACTGTTTTGGACGCGAGACGTCCATGCGGTGTCCGGTGCTCCGACAGTGCGGTTGCCGAGGTGGAGGTAGTGGGCGGGGCTGGGAGTGGGCGTGCGGACGGACAACTCTGCGCATGCGCGTAACTGACGCAAAGTCGGAGAAAAAACTTTATTTAGCGGCGAATCACTCTCGTAGATCAACCAAAGGAAAAGTTCTAGCTGACTGACAGAAACTTTAATTAAAAATCAAGCCGCACAATGACCAGTCACCTGTTGCGACAGGCAATTGTGGAAAACAGATACAAGTGCTCGTATGTAATTTCGGAGTTGGACTCCACCAATCTGTGATTAGCCAGTAACATAAAGAAGGACTTTAAATTAAAAGAAATAAGCATTACGGCCACATGGACTCAGGTTCAAATCTGCTAAGGTCCAGTATCCAAATTCTAGTCCATGGATTGAAGGTTACATAATACTATCAGAACAGAATAGCAATAGCAACATTTTTCATCGCTAGATGGCGACACCAGCCTTTCCACCGGCTCAACCAGCCGTAACTACTTCTGTTTCCAAGAGCGGATATGACAAAGGGGTGGGTGGGGCCTGGATTTTCTCCCACATGGAATATAGAGGGTGGGGTGGAGGTTGAAATTGTGTAGGGAGGCTGGTACGGTTGGCCTCTGCGAATAAAGGTCTGATGAAAATATCACCGCGCGCGATATTTACAGTAACTCATCCGAGGAATTTGACACATTCTTGTTGTGAGGTGTCACTACGTCTTAACCCTCCCCCACCTCCCCCACCCCTCAATCCTCTCCACCTACACCTCCCCCCACATATCCGCTCCCCATTTCCTTACTCGTTCTACCGAGCGCTGGCATATCATATATATGCGTCTATATAGAATTCTCGTATAGCCAATCTTCGCCACTATAGCTGACTCGCGAGGCAATCTTTCAAAAATTTCATATCTATGGCGGCTTATTAAAAAAAATCACCGCCGGCTTCTAGCTGGCGCGGCCAAACCAGCACCAAAAAAATTCACGACCATCGCGGCGACGACAAACTCATTTCCGAAGCCAGAGGCAGACGCCAACGAACTAAAATACCTAAACACAACTTTAGGATAGGCTGGGGCATTTTTTAAAGCTTTATATCAGAATTCAGACTCAGGGAAGAATGCATGCATGCAGCTTACATATATTATGGTATCATGGTATAAAAACATTTATTTATTGCATTTCACATGTCTTTAAATAAATCGCCATTATTTTAGGTTTCAAAATTCAATTTCAAAACGTTCTTAAGTCAATCAATTAATGGTATCAAAAAAATTATTTATTGCATTTCATGTCATTAAATAAACAGCCATTATTTTAGGTTTCAAAAATTCAATTTAAGAAATTGACGATGTCTCAAGACACCGTTAAAGAATTCCTCGACATCGCCGAGTCCTTTAACTTGCAGCAAGCATAACGACGATCTCTGGTACACAGTTACCAACGCAGCTGGTGTTTTAGTGAATGACGCAGCGACGATCGCTAACGAAAAAATTGTGTACAGGCCCTACAGTCGGCGTCGTCAAAAAAAAAATTGGGTCGTATGGTTGATATTAGAGTCTAGCGCGCGTCACACGAAATGCGACAACGGAAAAGAGAAAGAAGAAAACATCCACACGAGAGTCTCGCATCCAGTCACAAAAAAGGATAGGGCATAGTGAGAGAGGGGGAAATAGAGAAGAGAGAGCGAGAGAAACCGGGAGGAAATTTCTTCAAAGCCAATAAGTTCTTTTCTATTCCTACCGTCAACCGTCCCCGAGATCGGTTCGCAAACTCTGCGGTCGGTGCCCGCGTCTCACCCACAAATCGAATTCAACTTAGCGAAAGCGAAGAGAAAAAAATTGGCGGGGTGAAAGAAAAAAAAATAAAGACTTAAAATGGGGGAGTCTCAGAAAACAGATATACAGAGACGATGATGATGTATAATGGAGGCTCTAAGTTCTACTTGTACCACAACAAAGTAAGAATTGGAACGCCGTGCCACCATCCTAGCTATGTCAATGCCAACGCTTGTCACCAACTGGCGTGTCACTTGTGCAACAAAGGGAGAGAGTAATAGAAAAACGCCAGTTAAAAATAATTCCGGTCGCGCAACATCGCATTACACGCAGAAGCTTCTTACATCAGACAGTGTCGATAAGATGTTCTAAAAAATTGTCAATTCGTTTGGCCGAAATAGGTAACGACGTAATTCTGAAAGAAGATTATTAATATATATATATATAAGATGTTTCCAACTTAATTAAAAAAGTTATTGTTTTTGCCATAAACAAGCATGAAGAGACGCCAAAAAGATAAAGCACATTTAGGCTTTCCCGCATAGCTCACAAGTAATGCATGTTTTGATGACGCGCAACTTTTGGGGGCAGCATCAATCGCGTACATGCGAGAGCGGCATTAACTTTCAGAAGAAACAGACAGTATCCAATTAATTTTATTTACTCCAGCGACATTGATGCTGGTAGACATGCCAAATTCATTACACAGTGTGTACTTATTTTTCGAGACACAAACACAGGTAGCACGAGTTGGAAAGAGGCAAGGTTTAAAAAAATTCTTTGATTAAAATGATTGGTCATCCGAGCTGATGAAGCCATCCCGCTCGTTCTGCGTACATTACATAGCGGAACGGAAGCAAATCTTCTGAATAGAGGGGTCGCAGGGGACGTGTCAATATTTGCTACAAAATCAGTGGAGCGCAGCGCGCCTTATCGACAAAAATTAATTAAATTGTACATTCTCGGAAAAATTATCAATCGCGGGTCGCGTTATTAAACTCAACATCGGTTTGCTGCTGGCGAGCTTGATTGCGGCACGCGGTTTGTGCCGAACCCGAGATTGGACGAGGAAACACTGGCGTCATCTCAGCAAGCGAACGATTGAAATCACCAGGAAACAATTTCGATTATAAGCCCTGTATATGAATCGATCGTCCTGAGACCCCAGATACTGTCCATGAGGGGTCATGTAGCGCCACCTACCGACCGCACCGCCAGATGGCATTGGAGCAAAACATATCCCCGGTTTAAAAGGTTTATAGGAAGGTCTTGGCTGGTTTCAAAAATCGATATCCTCCCTAGACTTGTTGTCAAAGTAAACAACAAGTTGAAACGGGCCGATTCGAAAATAAGATAGTAGATGGGTTGGGTGTCACGCTGAGGGTCTCAAGGAAAAGGTATGCAGGGCAAACGAAGCTGTCGATTGGTTTCGCAGTAAATTTCGCCTCGGCTCGAAGCTTATGAATTGCGAGATTTCGCTCAGAGGGACGGAGAATAGAGGCGATTAATATAAAACTGCTGGAGCCTTCTATTTTTTTTTGCGGTATTTCGAAGAAACGCGTGTGCAGGTGGTGGTTTTTGCTCTTACGATAAATCATCGCATCCCCCCGAGCTTGAGCCAATCATTAGCAATCGATTACGGGCAAGCCAGTCACTCGTACAGCTAAGGATCAAGAATCCATGTGGCATCAGCTGCAAGAAATTGACGGTGGAAGGAATGATGATTTGTAGAATTGAATGGATACGGAAACGAAATACTGCCCAGTCAATAACATCCTGCCGTTATGCCATCACGACCTTACACAGTAAACCATAAAATTTAATTCCCCTAGATACTACTCGGCGATGCCTATTTATGTAAAACATAATTAATGAGTATGTCAACCTGGGGAGCTAAAAAACCTCAGTGTTTAAATGTAATTGCTCATTTGAGTCGTTAAAAATGTATCTCTACGTATAGGCGAAGAGCCCGGACCAACTTTTCTCACGAGTTATCCAGCCATATAGAAATGATGGAACGATAATTGTACCACAGGTCCACCCGGGGATATTTAGTTCGAGACATCCAAATATAGATGCGTCCAGACCACGTAACTTATATTCCGCTCGAAAACTGGCCAGCAGAAATCAATTCAGTGATTTGTGGTCCGTTGAAGCGTAGCAAACGATGAGTGAGAACTCTCGCGATAAATTCCACCCCGCTCCCCCCTTCCCATTTTTGGCATCCCTTCCACCACCCCCACAACCAACTCCCTCTCTCTCACACACGGACACTCTGCAGCATAAAAAACAGATATAGACTGGCGAGAGCTGATCAAAAAGTAAAAGGCTAAAGCACATTGGAGAAGATCGACATAAAGATAAGAGCGTCCCTGTCGACTCATGTTAGCCGTCGGATTTTAAAAAATAGGTAATTACTAGGAAGACAACAGCTGCTCAAACACACTACAACCACTCTACAGCGCGTTCTGACAAGCCACTCCACATCAGCTATATCTGTCAATGAGAATACACAGTATGACAATTTGAGACAGGCGAAGAACACGATTTGGTTTTCGCAGCGAAAACACCTTTCATGAGATGACAGTCGCGCTACCAAATTGGGCAAGAAAACATTCGAATTTGAACGCACGTTTCATCTTTTAAATGTGGATATTATTATTCTTGAGAAAAGTAGCTTTTTTTTAAAAATTCACTGAAGTGTATATCACAACAGGAAGATTCTGTACCCCTCTCAGTGCTAAGGCACTATGTGAGAGGCACATTTTCACCAGTACCCCGGGATCGAATAATCGAGAGTCCGCGCCGGGAACCGAACCCGGGACCACCGAACCACAGTCCGTAGACCTTAATGATAGCCAACATAAACAACCTCACTGTAGTTGTCCACACATATGTGGAGTACTGCCAGTAATTCTTTGAAATCCTCGGAGTTTTCCTGAGCCCTTAATCATATGAATTCAGTTCATTATATGGGTTCAATTTATTTGGATCAATAAAGACAAATAAGAAATTAATGGTGGGTAAGAGTTTGGCCTGGAGGCACTCCAACGCGAAGATAGCGCATGGAAGCTACCTTATCTCGAGGAGACTAGTAATGGAGAAAACGCACCTCGTCGACCCCCAGTTCCTGTGTGCTTATCGGCGTGGAAAACTCAATGCACCACCTAGCTTCCCCTCCACCAAATCACCACCCCCTCCCCTCCCCTCTCCCTACACCGTGAGCTCCATTTGGCGTCCATTCATTTTTCACAAACTTAACTTTTCAAGCGAGTGCCGTCGCCGTGCGAGCCATTTGGTTGATTGCCGGTCAGTGGCGCTCTCGAATGACGGATGAGGTATTAGCGGCCGAAAGAGCTGACCGGTAAGCGATCACTGGCAGCGGCGCCTCGCAGGACATCAGAGAACCCCGGCAACGGTCCACCCGACCAGTGGCTCAGTGGTTCCCGTGTCACGGCTCCGTAGACGATCGGACACCGGTATCGCAATATATCGGCCACCTTCATCTCTCCTCCCCATCTTTTACGCTCCGTGCATTAGCGGGGGCGAGGAGAAAGCATTCATTATTCTAAAAAAAAACCTCCATTATTTAATCGAGGCAACGTGTGTTTGCGGGGAGAGGGGACGAAAAAAGAGGCTCTCCTCCTATACACACCTGAAAACGATTCCAAAAAATAAAGATCGAGCGATTACAGTTTAACGAGCGCCATCTAGTGACCACTTTAGCGACCAGTTTCCACTTAATGCAATCGGGCTGTTGGGATAGAGCCACGAGCGTGCTAGGCCCTACAATTCACCTACGATTCACCTACGGTGAAGAAGAGCTGTTTGATCAAATATAGCTCTGGTAGCGGAAGTTTGCACCGAGGAACGATTTGATCAGGCGAGAGTAGGAAATGGGAGGCAAAATAATGTGAAAACCAGAAGCGCTGGAGGAATCGTTCCAGTTTTGAGTCATTCCCATCAAACGATAACAAGGCCCATAAATAAAACCTATATTCCAAGTATACTGCAGGCATCAACTTTTAAGATCTGCCGAATAAACATCTTACGTACGATAAAATCGATAAACAATATTTCAATCGCTTGTCATTTCAAAATAGTTATTGCAGAACACATTTGTCGCTGAAAGATTTACATCCCAAAAACGACAATGTAGACGATCACATAGGAAGAATAATTTCAATGATAAAATAAAATTATTCAATGTGTGTTACATTTGCAATGCATTTTTATGCACAGTACATCACTCATATAAATAAAAAAAACGAAAATATAACGTGAGGCAAATACGAATTTCAAGGTTTTATGAGAAGTGAGTACTTGTCATAAAACATAATGTAATCAGCCATGTAGTAAGAAAGGATATTATTTTAATACTGCAATTTTATAGTTCATAAAGTTTACGGAAGCACTTGCTATTTCTTTCTAGAACAGCCGTCAATGACGAAGCCTCTTTTTAAAATAAAAAAGAATAATATTAGACAATAAACTACAGAGGTATTCGACTACAACTTTAATGTGACCGCACGCCACTAGTCTCGCTGTCGGCGCTCGCCTCTCCAGACTCGGCACGGCAAACACCATCAATAAAAAACCGCAGGTGCGACGGTCCGTCGACGAACCCTCACGGTCTCTCGAGCCTGGAGTGGAACGGTAGGCAAGATTACCTGCATAGAGCACCACCCCCGCACACACCTCTCCACCACCACCCACATCAATGCAGCCGATGCCGAGGGGCGATAGAAACATGTATACATACACACTGGCAGCATTCAACTGGCAAACGCCGACGCAAAAAGATAGGCAAACGGCATCGAAACCATTTTATTACGACCTTTTTTCTTTCTTCTGCCGGCTAACCCTGTCGAACCATCAGGGCCCAACGAAATGGAATGGCTAGAATCAGGAGTGGTTGATGGATCGCTGAAGACCTTGGGTAGGGATTCCGATGGCGCGAGCTCGCAAGATTAATGGGCATGTAAATAGAGAATATGCCCCTAGAATTCCCATAGATTTTGTCTGTGTCTTTCTGGAAAATTCTGCTCATGCATCAAGCTGCACGCACCGATAAAAGAAACCCGTCTCTGAAAATTTATTTCATAATATTTATATGTATCTACACCAACAAAACCTATTTCCGGTTGATGCAGACTTGACCCTTTCCAAACTAAACAATAATTTAACAATAGAATAAGAAGAACGTCTGATTAGTCTGAAGAACGTCTGAGTTATCTGTAGCGTCAGTTCCCATTGTTTTCTAGTTTAATTTTTTCATTTTAAATAATAGCTTACTATTATTATTATTATATTAGAAGAGTTTTTCGCCAACTCTTGTTCGTCTTCTCGTCCGGTCTGTCCGGGGCACAACCCCCATTATTAAACAATAATTTTTTTATCGGAATAGATGGGCATAAGCATGGCTACGCCCCGAAAGAGAAGACACATATTGGAGTTAACCGAAAATGCAGTGGCAGATTAAGGCCAGGGGTAGCAGAGTGCACCACCAAAAATGCACGCCGACAAAAATAACGAGCATTACATTTACAGGAGCAACGTTTCGCATTGGTCTAGGGCGTTTCAACGACGACTAGTCGAGGCAGGTTGGTCACCGGCTGTGTGTCTGGTCTCTAGACCACCAAAAAAACTCCTCGGCTGGGCCGATCAGCCCTACACGAGCATATATATAGAGAACCGTTATTACTTTTGGCGATGTAAAAACCCACGCCGCCTGTATACACGCACATCTGGCTGCGCCAAATGATACGATTTGGAAGAAATAAAATGAAGGCCGAATGCTGGAGAGAGAGAGAGAGAGAGAGATCGGGAGTGGTGGAGCGGGTGTGGCATGGATGGAGGTGGGGGGGAGGGGCGGAGAAGGGTCCACGCACCCCTAAACATTTTCCATCACACGCACGAGGGAAAGGAGTACCAGGAGAAAAAAAGAGAAGGAAAAAAATGGAAAACGGAACCTAAATATAAAAAAAATGCAGCACGAACTGAGGCCGAGAAAAAATGCATACGTAAAGACGGCGCGCGAGCAATGATGGATGACGACCCGCGGGAAATGACAATATATTTATAGAAGCCGACGATACAAGGAACAATAAGAAAACTATTTTATTAGGAATCCGTTTGAGTTGGACGCGGACTCGAACCCCCCACCCTCGCCGGTGCTGGCTGAAAATGTATTTTTCGGCAGGAAAAAAATATGTTCTGGCCATCGCAGATGATGACCGAGGATATAACGAATTTTCTCCGAAATCAACCGCGTACAGACCCCAATTCACCAACGCGCCCAATTGGCAAGCCGTTTATCGTACGAGGTGGCAGCCATCGAAAGTAATAAAATAAATCGCCATGACTATATCCACAAGCGATCGGAAGATTGAATTGGTTTACGAATCTCAAATGTTTATTTACAATTCAGAAATGTAAACAGATGTTGAAGCCAACCTTTCATTATATACCATTGAATAGAAACAAGCATTTTACAGGAAAATAATGTACGAGGCAAATGTCGACGATAGAAACGCCGTCTAGCGAGTAATGCGAATGCGGATACAAATGGATGACAATGTGATGTGGAACCAAACACTCGTGAATTTAAATATGCTTGCCTCCTACAAAAAAGCAACTTAACTGGTGTGTCCACGAAATTTAATTAATTCACGATGTTTCGGAATTCACCTTGTTCGGTTTTGACATGTCAGATCGATTAAAATTCAGAACTGGATGGCCCCTGTTGGCGGAGGTCCCAGGAAGATATAACAAAAATGGCGGAAAGGCAAGAGCGGCATTGACGGGGAGAAGAAATGCTATCATCGTTATGAACACGAAATATTAAACCGAGTCTGCGCTGCGATGATGGCGTATCGCGGCGCTTTTAGAGTGTTGGAAAAGCGAAACGATATTCATCGGCGCTATTTGCATAACCCCTTCCGACTGGTGCACGGTAGACGAAAGACGCGGTGGGTGGGAGTGATGACGTACAAGGAGAGGGGGAATAGAGGTGGGGGAGGGGCGGGCATAGGCAAATAAGAAAGGCGCAAATAATTTGTTAGGAGAAAGCTTCGTCCTTTTCTCGGGTTAGGATTAACGTCGAAGTTGAAAAGAGCAACTTGTGCGCATTGTCACTCGAGCACAAACATAATGCTCCTTCCTTTTCTTGGAAAAGTCACATCACCCGAGCGCCAAAGCATTCAATGTGTTCGCGCTTCCATTAGGACGTTAAAGGTACGCATATCATTTTTCGCTGCTGTTCCATAAAGATTTCATTTTCGGAATGCATCTATTCACATGCACGACTTTGTTGTCATTTACACGAGGGAGCATTACACGTTTGTTTGGCCCCAACGGAACTGCCATTTTGTTTAGGCGAAATGCTGTCAAATTGACATTGTTGGAGATTCCAAGATCATGGGCGCCCTAAACAAAATGATAATTCCATCGTACAGTATGTGACAATATCAACCGTGTCAATCATCCTTAACAGGAATCGCTTAAAAGTTTTCAAAAATCATGATTTAAATGCACTCAAGCGCAAAATTTTTCGAATTTGTTCCTTATTAAATTTTTGATGTTTCGCCATTCATAAAATAATTAACAATATATTTTCCTGCAATGAAGCTATTTAAATGAACAACTTACCAATTTACTTTGACGAGGTTCCTAATTTAGCCGACACCCCGCCGTCACCATAAAACCGGAAGTTTGAATTGCTGCAGAAGAGAAAAACAAGTGCATCGTCAACTTCTGGTATTGAAATTCCTCTGCTACGCGCCACCAGGACAAAGATTTATTCAAAACTTATCGATTGATCAAAAAAGTTGATTCACCCCCGGGCGCTCCTTTTTCCTCCAAAAAGAAGCTGGCCGTGATTAACGGCCGACGTAAAACAAATCAGGGAATTGAAATAAACAATGCCAAGAAAACGTCACATTTGACCCGCTCCTTCGATAAGTCACAGGAAATAGAAATTGGTTTAGCGGAGAGGAGGGGGGGGGGGTTGAAAGAATAGAGATGGGGGGGGGGAAGAAAGAGAGGAATGCCTAACTCGTTAGAGATTGGGCGAGAGCGACTCGGCAAGAAGCCGATGCGCGGCCAACCGCGAAAACGGAGTCGCACGAGTGTGGCCGAGCAAAGAGCTATTCTGGAGCGTGGCCAAAGGGAGAAGATCCTCCCCGAGTCGAATCAATTTGGACGCGGCGATCTCGACGGAAAAGGTCGGGCGGCGGCGCACTGCGGATGATGTAAGGCGCAGCAGCGATCGTCTCAACCGAGAAAGATTGGTTTCAATCGATATGCACCACCCTCGATCGCCAAGTTGCTGAAATCGATACTATCGATAAATGCTCGCCTAAAATATAATAATAAGGCATGCACCAATTACAAGTAATGCACCAATGTAACATTTCATCGTCATAAGCTTGATTTAAAATAATTAACGGAAGTACCACTTCATTTCGTATTCTGAAATTTCTTTCCGAAATTATCTGCCGACTAGGCCAGAGGAAACTGTCTTGTGACGATTACGCAGTGTATTTATGAGACCTAGATGCCTCATCAGGTTCCATATTTTCAACGGTGAAATCATATCTACTGTCATTCAACTATCTCTGACATCAAAACTCACGATTAACCATTTTGACCGGATTTGTTCAAGATGAACAGATAAAAAGAAAAGTACGGTGAAAGCCACATTGTAGGGAATCGAAACCACCCTGTATGTTTGGAGACGTGCAATGCCAGCGAGACGTGCTCAAATATATTCCACACGAATAAATTTGATCATGTTCACGATTTGTAGACACACAAAGAGGTTAACTGTCATTAAAAAGAACATCAATGCGTAAAACAAAAATTGAATAACGCAAGAGAGACCCCTCAGGCTAGTCAGGTATTATTGTACAACATATGTAAATATTCCAGATTGCCTGATTTGATTAATGTTGCTGTTGCTAGTCATTGCGTTCATTGGTTCAGTCACAACAACAGAAAAGTCCGATATCTTTGAGTTATTGTTCGAGCAGGCGAGAGCATATATTCCCTGAAAGATTGAAAAACATACTTCCGTAACTAAACTATACGCTCAACAGGTGTGCATTTTGTTGAATTTAAAAAAACCATTTCAATTTCATCTCATGATCACTAATTGACATAGACAATATTCAAAATAACAATTTTTTTATTTTTCGATTAATGACGAATAATTGGAAATGCAGAACAGATATTTTGTTCAAAATGAAGTAAACATGATTTTCCAGAATAGCTAATTTTAAACCGACGTAAATAACTTTTGATACGGCAATAATCTATCTTAAATCGAGCGATTTGTATCACTTGCACTGCCAGGCAATTCTCAGATTCGACGCCATTTTGGGGAATGACGTTCGTCGCAGGTGCATCCATGTCCCAGATAGTGCACCAATGAAAGAACGGACACCGACAATTGCGAGAATGCCATTGTCCCCAGATACGGCCAGACCACGGTCCACTTGACACGGGTCGACATACAACCGTTCACCCGGACCGACCGACGACCCGGACGTTCGATCAGCTCGTGGGTCACTTCACCACCCAGTTCACACCGACTAATTTATTTATTTGGAAATGGCGGAAGCGATTGATGGTCGCGCCGGTGTATGTGGAGGAAAAAATCACGTCGACCAAAAATAAAAATAGGATCATTGGGACGGAGAGTCTGCGGTCGCGACGACGCCGCAGAACCAAGAAAATGCCAGGATAGAGCGAAAACTGATATGAATTTCCGTGATTTTTAAACCGTAAATGACAATCTTTTTCAACTAAATCAGTAAGACAGTTAAATAGAAAGAAACATAGAATAAAAATTATTTTTAAGCAGTAAATTGTAAAAATCATTGCTTCAAAGGTATGATGTCTTGTTTTGATGTTCCTTTGATTGCTCTGATGTCAGTTTTAAAAACATTAATCAATACTGAAAAATTAATATTGCATAGAGTTAAAATTTGTACGATTCGTCGTAGGCCATTCGGTTGATATACCTAGTGGTGCGACGGTTCCGGAATCGAGCTCTCAATTATTCGTTTCAGACGTCCTCTCACACAGTGATGCAATAGCGAGTAGGTGGTGCAGTTACGTAAAACGATTTACGAAATTCGGATAAACCTGTCACATAAACCTGTGCCATATGTTCAGGGCGTTTCACTTCTGTTGCTTGAGAACACTATTTTAGCCGCCCGAAACAATCGCAGACCTCGCCAAAGCACCTAACGTGGATTAAAAACGATACCCTAACGTTCGGCCGTTGCAATCGGCGTCAGCGCAACCACGCTCTAATCTAGTGTCCCAAGTTCGTTGGTCGCAACCACGAAGGAGCGAGTGGCGCGCGAAAGATTAATGTGCTGTAAACGCAAACGGCGTGAAAGTGCCCTCACCCGGGCTCCCATCAGCTAATAATTCGCGCCATCTCTCTCTTTCTCTCTATCGCCCCCAACCCCAGACAGACAATGCAACCAAATGTATCTCCTCTGAAAGCGCCTAACGGTAATGCTCGCTGAAAGCCACCTCCGCAACATCGATGACACAGTCAAATGTGGCGCCATTGCGCTGTATCGAAACTGGAAAATCCGATCGCAACTCTACACAACAAGATAAACTATCTTCCCCCGACCCCCATTTTGTAGATATGTCAGGCAGCCGATCCTAAATCGGGGTTGTCGATGCTGGAAAGTGTGCTAAGTAGGTCAATAGTTGACACGTGATGATGGAATCTGTCATGTCTTAGTTGTGCGCTCACATGGCAATAAAGATAGTTTATAGAAACTTAGTTGAACACGACAAACGTCTGTTGCGAGTTGACAAAAACCGCTCAAAGAAAGTTCAAATGAAAGTTTCCTAACACTGACATTAAGCATGCCAATTTATGTGTGTGCAATCGCGAAATTGGTTAAAGAAAAACATTTTCATGCTCGAAATGATTTTGGAATTCTCCCATTTCTTATACACATTGTCATGATTTAAAGAGTTAGGAAAATCTTATCTTTTTTCGATGGAAAAAACCCTTCGGAGTTACGTCGTCTCTACCCAACGAACTGTGAGGAGGAGGACGAGAAGTTCGTTTTGGCGCGATGCAACGCCGCGAACGATTCACTAAACCATATTTCTTATTAGGCAAAAAGAAAGTCTTCTTTGAGAAAGGAAGACACACAAAAACAAGCGTCTTGAATCAATCCTTATTTATTGCGGTATCCACCTTCCGACGTTATATAGGATCGCGCGCAAATTAAATTTTCTTTCTGAACGCGCGTTTGATAGGGGGAGGGACAAAAAAATTGACGCACCCCAATAAAGAAAGGGAAACCATCGAACCAACAACAAACCCGACTATTTATAATAACCTCATGTGGCGGGCGAAACCTTATGACCTTATAGATCATATTGCTATCAAACGGTACAGCAGAGAGCACAAGTAAAGCGTTTGAAAATGATTTCAGAATTCTTTAAGTACGAGATCCAGAACAACTTCTGTATTTCGCAAATACAAATTGTGATTTTGTACTTTCGGAAAATACTCGAGCATGTTCTCTAACTTTTGATTACTGATGTTGCCAAACAGAAAATATCAACATCTGTTGGCGGCATTTCAGTTCAACTGATCGAGGACGCCCACGAAATTTGTTTACAGTTCGATTTCTCTTCAGCCAACAAACATCACAATCATTACAGCCAACATCCATAGGGTTAAGAGATGATCGATGAAGAAAAGTGGTATAAATATATATAATATATATAAAATGTATATGGAAAATGTACAGTATACATGTACATGTACAGGTACTACTCCGAATAGAGCTGTACAGTCGGAGTAGTTACTCGGGGATAATATCTGTATTAATCACGAAATCTGAGGACAGAAATAAATTGCGAGGAAATTAATAAATGCAATGTTCAAACTTCAAGGATAAAAAATTTGAACAGCGTGATGATTGAACAGCCATTTGGAAACGCAACATCACGTGTCATGGCGGAAACGACATTTTCCCTAGATTGCATTTGACACTTCATTTCCCATTTCGCCTTAGACCGACAAAACTTTCCATACTCCGAACGAGCGTCAGGAAAAATGAGGCTGGCTACGCCAATAATAACGGATAAATATATTTAAAGCCATCTTCGCCGAGTACGGTTTCGTATTTGCCGATAAAAATTGCTGAATATTCCATCCGGCCTACAGTGGGTGGGGGTGGGGTGCGCTCGCGCAAAAACAAAAACAACAAACACGCCAAACACAGTCCCCTAAATATTTACAAAAAATGAAAAGATCTTTTTTCATCAACATATATCCATGCACACGAGAAGTGGTTTCAAAAACTGGTGCCACTCTATTTTTCGCGAAATAAGACTAGGCACCAACCGTTCTCAACTAAAAAGCGACGACGTCACGACCGACTACCACACCACACACACAGCGTTGCTTGTTACACCACATTCAACCCTAGGCCAAGAAATAGTACCGACTAATAAATAACACCCGAGCGTACATCTATTTTTTGTAACACTTTTGATAAATGTTTAATGATTTTCAATTCCGCATTACAGACGCTAAATAAAACTCATTTCATTAGAGTAACCGAACAGTTTACCGAACACGACATTGCTTATTAATATTAAATACATGTAAAGTAAACTGAATTTATAAATAAATGTATCTATGCATATCAAAAGGTTTTAGAAACGAAATCAATTGTTTACAGGGTGTTTAAGAAAAGGTCAACTCATTGAGTTTCACAGCGAAAGTTATTACAACAATGGTTTAAAATCTATAGATTCAGAATCTTAAAGTGATACATTGTGACCCCACTCTGGTCTACGCGACCATGCCCTAGTTGATCACGAACCTAGGGCATAAACAGGTATCGCTACCGGTAGATTACTGAATCCGAAATTTATCGTCGCGAGATTGAGTAGAAGTGAGGGGAGGGGAAAACGAACTCCTAACTCATCCCTGTGTTTCTAGCTTCAATACAACACGGGGTGTGGTGGGGGCGGGTAGACATGGGTAAGGGGGGGGAGGGGGTAATACTAGCGAAATAGAAAAGTAGCGGCGTTACCCGATAGGCTGATATCAGGTTTCCAACGGTTGGTTGCCGATTCGCAACATGGTGTCAACATAAGACGATACAATCGACGTCAACCTTACGGAAAGGTGTAGAGATGACGTGAGCAAAATTCATCGTCGTCGCATTCATTTTCGCGAGAAGAAAAATAAATTCCATCTAGCGGCACTTCTCTGAACTCCTTCATTGCAATAAGCGCTTCCGATGGCATTTCAACTGGTACGCGTCGCATGAAATTTATCGTCGATGGTTTGACAGTGAATTGCCAAACTAGGTACAGTTACGACAATTCCTGTGTTTATATTCGATTTGTTTCACGGCACCGCGCCTGCCGTTACGAACAACAAAACCGGAGCGGCGACGAAAAAAGGTTATCAAAAACTGATCAAATATGAAATGAATGGTGGAAAAAGAAGAGCATTATAGACTCAATGTTTGCTTAAGTTACGTAGAACAAAGTACGGTTTCCGACGAATCATCATTTTCCTCCTACGAGATTGGACAAAATATTGGAATGTTTACAGCGTATCGTGAGCTATTTCGCGGAATTCATTTTCGAATATGGCTGATCAAATGTAAAAATGGTGTGCTGTTACGATCGCCAGTTGGCAAATGCGAATATTATTTTTTGGACCGTTAGAAATTTATTTATCGCGTTTTTTATTGCTGAATAACTTGTGATTGTCTACAACATCCTGAACAACTGGCCACCGAAATTGAAACAATCCAGTCAGTAAGGTATTGACGACTATAAAAAATGTTATATTGCCTCTGTGCATGACAGCGGCGATTTCAGATTTGGTGGCGTTCGCGCTACTAGCGGCGACATTTGCTATCTGCCTTCAGCGGTACAATGACAAAATATGCGCCACTTATTGAGAAAAAAAATAGCACCTATATTTCTCTTGGAAATCTAAGTTATTAATCCGATCCAGAAACGATTAAACTAAACGTTTTTAGCCTAGTTTCATTGGTTTGAACCGGCAACTTTATCGTTTAACGTTTCGATGTAAGCGCAAAACCGTGCACTGCAGGATAGCCAAAATAGGGGGAGCTTCTTTGAAACAACAAAAAAGCCCAAGCAAAACAAACACCACTTCAAAGTAGGTGCTGCATTGCAAACATTCAGAATAACAACGCTGAACTTAACATCGAGCGCCAAGTACGGCCCCGGTTCGAGACACAAACATAAATTTGCTGAGAATCGTGTGTCGCCGGCAAAAGGTTAATAGTTTTCGGGGTGAAGGAATACATTATAGCGACTCCCGTGTTTAATAGCAGTCATTTGTTTTCACTTGAAAGGGAAGCCGCAGCAGTTCATAAAAATAAATAGCAAGGCGCGCCGACCTACGATGCTTTTCTTAAAGACATTGAACAAAAACACCACTAGGTGGAGTTTTCCAATCTCGCCCTAGAACAAAAACAGTTCTAATAAACAAATATTCATTTGAAAAGATTCATTTGCAATTTGAGAATGCATCAAGTTCCGCGAATCAAATTAACAGGAGCGAGGATTATCTCTGTAAATAGGCGAAGCCATACAATTCGGAATCACAGAAAATTGGCGCATTTACGCAATTCTTGGTAAACACACTGGCAATTGCACTTTAGATAAGAATAACTGGTCTTTCTAAAATGTGTTAAACAGTAGTAGTGGAAGAGGGCGCAACTAAGTACCAATCAGTAAGGAATGAACGATGTCCTCGGCAGTGACCTCCAGAAATTCACGTCACCAGGGGTCTCGGATGGACATCGCGTGGGGAGATTCGAAATGGCCATCGCTAAATGGCGACGTGTTCCATGAATGGCGCAATAAAAATTGCTCGGATAAACAGACAGGAAACCGTCGACATCTTTTTCCGTCTCTGACCGTCTTCCGTTCCGCAGCCGGACTAACGGAACACACACACACACACACACACACACACACACACTGGGAGCGCGCAGGCAGGCCGGGCAATTTAGCAAAGTGGCCGTAACGTATTGACAGCTCAGCGGCCACACAGCGGCAGAACAATTATTACAGCGAGAGCCCATTGTCCCCGCTCAGCCGGCGGTTAATTAAGTGGGGACGCCCGGGCGGCGGCACCACGGGACGCCGATGGACGGCGACGCCAGCGCCGCCTACACCAAGATCGAACGTCAAGTTGGTTGAGTCCCGAATGCCCAGAGTCGTGACTAAGAGCTCGACTAGTGTTCAGAATGCGCGAGCTTCTTTATTAGAAACCCGGAAATGAAAGGTTAAAGTGTACTGCATGCTCGAAAATATTGATCCTTACATTTTCTTTGGTTGGAACATAGTGCAACATGCGCAACACCTTTGGCCTATGTTGACGTTGTTCATACCGTTTCGTGCCAAAAAATATATTTTAAATTGTAGAAGGGAAGATGGAAGAAAATAGGTTAGAAAATCTAGTACAATTATATATTTCCGATGCAATGCGATAAAACCGTGAACGTTTACTTTACGCTTAGCGATTACCCGACTGCTTCAGGACTAGAAATCCCAATTAGCGAGATGTGAAATAAATGCCCAATAATCCAATTTTGCCATATTATGCCAAATAATAATAATTCAATTTCCGATATATAAAAAAATCCTTTTCCGAATTAAAAGTATTCATACTACTACTACTATATATACCGAATATTGCATGTAATAAGCATGAAATAAATACCTTAATACAGAGTATTATTAACACACTGAAATCAAGTTTGATCTGGGTTCGAGCTGGAACTAGGTCACATACACACATTGGGTACCAACCCTCCAATTTATGACAATGATAAACATAGATACATCTAACTATAACAAAAAAAAAACTTCACCACGCTTGACTTTCAGCATCCATCATACTTAAGTTAATCCAACTCGACATTCCACGAGGGAAGAGCCGGTTGGTGTGAGAATCTAGCAGCCGGGAGGGGGTGGTGACTGGCGTGGTGGGGAGGGTTTACTTATTTTGGCGCAACCTCGAGTTTGTAATGAAATTTGTATAAATTTGCATTTAGTTTCAAACGAAATTGGGATTATAATTTCGTTTCCCAGCTCCGCGCTCGTGTGTGTGTGTGTGCGTGTACTGGCCCAAGTGCAGGATCGGATTATACGCTTGCATATTTTTTATATATGCGTATATACGACACCCACTCCCAAATTTTATTTTATCCTCCCCGTGTCCCACATACAACAGGGGAAAACCCTACACCGTGCGCTGGATAACGTAAATCAATTTGTTTAAAGAAGGAGTAATCTTACACGTTCATCCGATATTCGACAGGAGAACGGCCCACAAAAACTGAAGCGGTATCTCGTACAGTGTATTTACGACAAGAAAAAAAAAAGACGAACTTTCGACTACTCATTTTGGAAACGGGAAGAGACCTAGTTTAGAATAATGTGCGCGTGTGACGTGGGATCTCGGTGCTTCCAACAAAGTTTTATGCAGGAGGACATCGCAGCGCCATCTGGCTCAGATTGGTTTCAAGCGGGCGAGGCGATACCTTAATTGAACGACACCGCATGCATAAAAAATTCATCGTTCGTAAAATTATCAAATTTCATAAAAAATACGTCTACCCACACACAGCAGTTGAATCCCACCAAAAAATGAATTATGACTCGAATCGAGGCATGAGTGTAACATAAGGCAACGTGTTGATGCGCGCAGATTTTGCTCAACGACAGAAAAGGAAAAATAACCGGTTTTAAACAGGCGTGGTAACAAAAACAGATAAGGAAAGAGTGCTAAAAAATATTCCAAAAATGAAGCTACGGTAGTTAGCATTCCTAACCGAAAGCAGAATAATATGTTTTGAAGGCGGAACCAGAAAAGTGCCACCACTTGGTGCGCCATTATTAACAGTTTTGATGCCGGATCGAACCTAAGGAGCAACTCATACGTTTACGATTTCAGTGAGCGCCCAAAGGCACAACATTCAGACTAATACAAGTTGTAGAAACTAAAAAGAATGACGACATAACTAAATCGCACTGATCGCGATGTTAAACGAACAGGAGGACTTTAGCACTCTGCCTCTCTCTCTCTGTAAGACATGAACTGAAGAGAGGACAGCAGCTCCCAGGAGGACATCCGAGAGAGCAAAAGAGACAACGGTCGTGCCAATGTGACACACGATCTCGTCTGCTTGCGCTTTTTAGATTGAGAGAGAGCGAGAGCGATGCCAGCGCTCATACATTTTTCAACGCAAAGGCAAATGCATAGTAATCAGCTGACGTTGGCATGGTTTATATGTGGAGAGCAGCGCGTCGACAAAAAAATATAGGGGGGAAAAAAATAACACGTCGAAAAAAGAAATTCAAGACGTTGTCCATAATTGTATGAAAAATGAAACGGCAACCGTTCGGTGAATACATTTACTAAGAGATAGAAGGAGAGAGAGCCTCCCTCCATTGCCCCCAGTGAATTATCCTCTGTCCCGTCCGTACTTCTGATAAAGAGTACAATCTCCGGAGACCCTTCAGATTAAATAGTTGGACACAACTGAAGTAAGGGTGAGGTTTCTATCCACAAAGGGTGCTTTTACAGAACAGCAGAGTCATTCACTGTACGCTTGGCTGTAGTAAATTAAAGCTGTGGTCCGGGCTTCAGAATAACCTTTCCATTGACATATACTTAATTTTAAATTAGATTATATTTGAGGTGATCTCCGGACACCCTTTTCCGCTTCAGAGTCCAATCCCCCCCTGTCATTTTCATCCATGTGCGATGGGTGTCCGATGTATTCTTGGAATTGTAGTTTTAAGAAATTGAATCGACTATTAAAAAAAATAGAAGAAAAAACAATTGACGATGCTCCGGTTTGGCAGTGGGCTCAGGAGGATGTACGTCACTCTGAAAAGTTTTGTACGGACGCATCGAACAAGAAACGAGATTGCGATACGTTGTCGGCGCACAATTTTTTGGGGGGCGGAAAACACGGTCGGGGTTGACAGTGTCGTTGTTTTGGAACAGAGCGGGGTGGAGTGGTGGTGGATGGGGTGTTGCGGAATATTTACAAGTCGGGTCATGGCGGGGAGGGGAGGTTTGTCATATACAGTGTGTAAGAGAAGAGAGGTGGAGAAGTTGAACTTTTTGAAGCGCTTGATGTTATGCGAGACAGCGAGAGATGAAGTACGTACTGGTACACACACACGCGCATACACACCAAAAAAGTTAACGAATTCTGAATTTAATTAAATGCATAAATAATACACGACACACTGGCTGAGTTCGGCGAGCCACCCCCGGTCCACACCACCCCCACCCCCCTTTCCTTATTCGACGTTGCTCGGTCCAAACGCATGAAAATTAGATGACGATATGCAGGATGTAAAGCGTTGCCGATCACGGCCAAGTCACGTTATGCACGTACGAATGATCCAGATTACCCGTGACGTGCACGATAAAAGCAAAGTCATGCCTTTCGGCGTATCACTTGAGTTATTATTTTTCGTCATCAACTCATATTAGTTGGTACAAGTTGTCTGGTGCATTGAGTCAAATCATGTCTTTGGGTTGGAATTCTTAAGAACAAACGAGCAGACCGATCTTTTTCGTTGTATCTGATTAAATAAATACTCGCATAGCAACGCTTTTGTGGAGGCAACATAAATGATTTGAAAAGAAAGTCCGGATTTCATTTATGTAGTCTACGAAAAAGAACGTGGAACACCCTTGTTCAGTCACGGCATGAAATTCTTTACGACAGATGTATTCGCATATATTAGTTGTGATAATAGAAGTGATGGTTAAATTGTACTAGTAATTGATAAAACAGAATCTCTTAACGGTCATGTTGTATGCTGATTAACTGTGAATCCTCAAGTAATTTATACACAACAGCACAATTTGTTATTAAATTCGTTGATCAATGGTCGTTGATCACGACTTGATTAGACAAGGAATTATTATTTTTCAAAAACGTATCGCAGCTGCGTCTCTTTGGCTAGAGTTGTGTACTAGAATAATTATATAACATTGATAAGAAAAGAAATATCTACACAGTTTCTAGGGTACATTATGTAGTACACACATTGAATGATCGATATTCGGGTGACAGTGCTAAAATACAAGGTCGACGTTATCCCACCTTGACGACAAACCGGCGAGCGAGATTTCTCCAGCAATCGCTTCCACATCTCACGTAAGAACGAACGCTGGAGCTCTCTCCGAATCCGGCAGCCTCCTCCATCCACCACCACCACCAGCAGCAGCAGCAGCACCAGGGAACGTCTATCTCTCCACAGTCGACCGAAAAGAAGGAGTTAATATTGATAAGGGATCCCCTCTCTCTCCCCGAGAGGAGTCCCCCTTCCAGAAAAGGATACATATATCCCTCGCCCCTCCACGCCTCTCTCTCTCCGGCATACACATATATATATACAGTATATATATATAGCCGCAACAACAAAGTGGTTCTTACGCTAACCAACCAAATTATCATAAATTAGAATACGTGAGCGCTGCCGTTCAGATAGCGTAAACGCTGGCTGCTCCCGTGGCGAACGACTCTGGAACCACAGTTTGACGTCAAGCAACGAGTATCACACACTTCATTATCTGACGAGCTCATTCCTTAACGACGAGAGACTTTTATCAACGATAATAGTGCCTTTTAGAACCAAAAGCACTATAAAAATTACGAGTATTATTCGGATTGCAGTTTAGGAGTTTTTGTCTCTCTCTCAAGATTATGTTTATGTGCAATTTAAAATTGCTTTTGGTAGGTGATTTATTTCATAATTCATTATGACATATAATATACATTTTAAAATTCGGGAAAATACAGTGGCATGCCAAATTTGCTATCCTACAAATTATGAATTTTTCAACTTGTCAGAGCAACACGCTAGAATTTCGACTTTCAAATGACAAACGAAAACATCAGAAATCTAAAAGCATTTGATATTTTAAAATATATTTTAGATTATTATTTTGAAGAGAATCTGTTAGGAATAAGTGTATTGAATTTTATATTAGATTTTGTCGAGCCAAAGTATTTCCTTTAGACCATAAAATGCATAATGTTATGAACTTCTATACACTGTATGGCTTAGTGATACGCGGAGCAACAATATATATGAAAGTGTATATATTAGAAGAAATTTTGTAAGACGTCTTGAGTTTAAATATTAAGAAAATATGTGTTCGGCGGGACAGGGACTGAGTGGCGAGCTCCAAGTATAACAAAAATTAATATTATTTATTTAAATTGTACTTGGAGCTCGCCACTCAGTTCGTCCTTTCATTTCGATGTTGTCCAGACCCTTTTGAATGCAAAAAAGAACTCCAACAAACCGGAATCAAATCTGTTAACGTATCAGAAACTCGGCTTCTAGAGTTGGAACAGCATATTGAAGCCTCCCCCCAACAACAGCATTATCAATCTAGAAACAACGAGTCTAGTCACACTGATAGCATCTTCCCGCCTAATTTTTACCGTGTGCAGCTAAATACACCAACGCAACCATCATCATATCTCTCTCTCTCTCCCCCACCCCGCATTGTGTAGCGGTAATCGAAAAAAAACTGCAATTTTGTTTTTCTAGTCACAACAAATCATGCTTTTTTTAAATAAAAAAGATCAAGAGTAGTGATTCTATACGGGAGAGGCATATTTAAACCTGCTGTCTCCCAACGCGCTTTTATGAACACGTACAAAATTCAATCGTGACTATAAAAAAAATGTGGCGTGTATGCTGATGCACGATATGCAAATTATGGGTGCTGCACAATATCACATTGATTCAGGTGAATAGACTGATATTGTTTACACGACAAGCGTTTCCTATTTTCTATTTTTTAATTTGAAAATTTAATTTCGCATTGCCCGGAAACATATCAATATTATCTTTACCTCAGATGTTTATTATTATTTTTACTTGCGTTATATTCAATTTTGGACTTCCAATGTTTTATTTTAGTCATTCGAAATATTCGAAATATCGATACTGAAAACTATTCTGAAAATGCAAAAAAATAATTGAATACTGAAAATGCTTCAAATGTAAATTGCAAACACATTGCAAACAACGTCAAAAATTATCACACCGGCACAACAAGTGAACCTTATTCGTATAAAAATAAATGTCATGGTCTTTTAGAAAGCACACTAATTGTTTTGTAAAGATAAATTATAATTGAGGCGCAATCAATATACACGGCGAACCAGAAAATATGGCCACAATTTATTATTTTTAATAAGTCGCCCAAAAAGAGTCAGATTATTATGAAATTCGAACATAAAATTAAGACAACTGTATCCCCTTTCGAATTGCGAGACTCGAATTTCAACCTGGGTTGCAGAGACTGATGAGAAATCTAAACACTTGATCAAATTTCAATTTTCAAATTTCTCACTATTCAAGTTGCACCTTGACGGCGGCGCTTGTCGATTGCCGATTACTACTGCTGCCAGCAATTTCAGGTTCAACCTGTAAATGAAGAACCATTGTTGCCTCGACCTGTGTTACTTCCTCTTGCAATCCAGGTTGCAATTTCCACTGCGACACCTGGCGAATGTCAGCGGGCAGTAGCGCTCCTCTGAACGTCCGGTTCCGGGGAAATAGTGAGAGAGAGAGTGGGGGTTGCCGCTGAGGTGACGCGACCACCACGGCATGAACGCACATCGAACGACAGACGCGACCGCAGCTATTCGCGTTTTGTCGACCGTCGCACCAAAGGCCACATCATTAACGAGGAAAACTCCAACGGAGGTCAAACAACGGCGGTCCACAAGTCGGTTCGCATCGCCGGCAACAAAATAACGCGCAAACCATATGACGTGCCGCGCCTGCAACGTGTCCATCACCATGCAGCGGAACATGTAGTCGAATTAAGTTTTCATCAAAGAGCTACAACGGATGTACATGCGCATAGAAGTAGTAGATTAAAGTTTTACTCAAACGAAAACGTTCAAAGTACCGAAGAAACATTTGCTTACCCGGTTTATTTCACTTCTTATGCCATGTCATGGTGCTCATTTTGTATTTAATAAAGATCATATTTCATATATATTATGCAAAAAGAAATAGTCATAAACACAAGACGTTCCTTATTAGCACGTATTTCTTGGCAATCCGCAAGAAATTTATTCGTAACAGCGGCCATTCCTATTCAGCAACGTTCACAACAGCTCCAACGCGCTGCTCAAAAAATATTGTCGTGTTCTAGAGGTAATCCCTCAAAACCAACCACTTCCATAAGCATTTCCAAAGTTTTTCTTAAAAGATA
>JAQGBY010001152.1:0-32078 GCA_034698785.1 Mycogona germanica
TCGGGGACTCTGGATGTGCCCAGCTCCTAATAGAAGTAGAAGAAGGAGCCACACTAGAATGGTGAACGAGCTTCAATATACATCTGCATCATATTTTAACTCCTATTTCCCTAGAGTGTGAAAACAGTGGAATGGCCTGACAGAGCCTCAAATCCAGAGCCTTTTTAAATAAATCCATTTCTGTCCCCAACTGGTCTTTTGACCCCCGCCATAGGCCCTTCTCTTTGGGGGCTGCTTGCGGCTAAAATTTGTAATTGTAATTGTTAAGACATGTTTCTTTAAGACACTTTGTGTCTATACTTTAGACATTAAATTTTTGGGTGTTTGATTTTTGGTTTTTGATTAGTTCCAGCTGGATCCGTTGCTGGTAGTGATTGTTCTTATTTCAGTCAGTACAAAGTTGGAAAGAAATATAGCCCGAGAAGGTTTAAATATCAGGAATGTATCTAAAGCAGAAATTTAGCGTTGTCTCGTAGTTTTTTCAAAAAATAAATAACAAAGGAAAATATCATCAACAAAACATCGCATTTATTTCTTCAACTCAATTTTTGATTTGAGGTTACCAAATTTTCTTTTCAATCTCCTCCAAACTGCGTCCCTTCGTCTCAGGAACTACCAAGTAGGAGTACACGATCCCCAACACCGAAAATAAACAGAGCATCCAATACAGGCCATACTCGTTCAGTGCCACCAGCAGTTTAGTGTAGGTACTCGTGGTTGCGAAGACAAACAACCACACAGAAGCGATACTCAGACTTCCGGCCTTGCTTCGAGCCCTCAGTGGCAACAACTCACTGGACAGATAGAAGGGGATGGGACCCGCTCCCAGAGACACACCAAAATTGTACAGGACCAAGCACATCACCGGCAACCACACCAATTTTGACAGAAGATCGTGATCACTACCCAAACAGTACTTGATGGTGAAAAATGAAGCCAGTCCACCCATGCTGACAGTCATTGTCGAGAAGGACAACAGCAGCATGACACGTCGACCGGCCCGATCCACCACCAATCCAGACAGGATATTAGCCAACACACCAATGACACCGACAACAGCTGTCTGCACATAGGGATCCCAATCCGATCCGGCAGACTGGAAAATGGAAACCATGTATTCCGGCAATTCCCCGTAGCCGGCCATCTGCTGAAAGAAAAGCAGACCCACAATGATCCCGATGGGTTTATAAATGGCTGGTTGGAACAGCTCCTTCCAGTTCATCTCCGAACCAGAAGTCGCGATGTTATCCTCCATCTCTTTCAATTCTGCTGCCACTTCCGGGCCAGCATTCGAACCTCTTAGCCACCTGATAGCAACCTCTGCCTCCTCCTTGCCAGAGTTAGACAGAAGCCATCGTGGTGACTCGGGCACAAACATCATGGTGATCAACATGATGACTGGAATGACAGAACAGGCCAGAGCCAGATAGTTCCAGTGGAGGAAAATCCCCAATGTAAACGCGTACAACATTCCAAAATTGATGAACAGTTCGTGGCAGGAACACATGAAGCCCCTGACGGATTTGTCCGATATCTCACTGATGTAGACCGGCACAGCTATATCGGCAACTCCACATGATAGGCCAGTTAGGAAGCGACCGACATACATGCAAACTTCATTAGGTGCAGAGGCCACTAGCACCCATCCGACAGTGGCCGGAATGCTGTTGAACATGAGGGTGCAGTGTCTGCCAAAGCGATCCGACAGGTAGCCACCGGATAGCTCACCCAAAAAGGCGCCCAAGGCGATGATACTGGTCACTACAGACACAGCTTTGTCGTTCAGGTGGAATGGGTTTGGATGCGAATTGATATCCGGGACTGCTGGAGCGGAGTAACCCACCACTGCACCAAGGGTGAATGACGTCAGAGCTGCCGATAGGCTGGCGAGAAATGTCTTCCGGTGTTGGAGGATGGACGTGATCACTGAATGCTTAACCGATTTGGAGCTGGGAGTAGTGCTGGATGTCCTTTGTCGGATGACTGCATCAGTTTCCAAATTGTTGAATTTCATTTCATTGTTGTTGACGTTGTCAGTTGTGCCAGGATTAGTCATGATGATGGGATCAGTCCTGTTCCTCCTATTTGGATATAAAGGATATGCCGTGACCATCTCAAGAAGGTTTGAAATACTGTATTCAGGTCTACTTTGGTTATTTGCATTGTTGTAATACCATTAATATCTTATTATGGTATTTTTACAATTTAGGAACATACCCTCATCCTGATTAACCAAAATTTTCTGATTTAAATCACATTCATTGATCATGTTCGTTGCTCATTATATCAAATGTGTTAAAGGCCACACATGGCTTCAGTGGTCTCTGTCAAAGATGACCAATCTTAATCTTATCACTACTGATTTTTAAATATTACTTGAGTACCGTAATTTCCGCTCTATGAGACGAAGGGGTCAGAGTTCCGCACCAACAATGGTCAACTGACCACAACGCCAATGAGGCTCAGCAAGGTTTATTATTTTAATCAAACCGGAATTCAAAACAACGTTGCAGATCGATCAACCGCGGTTGATAGAACGGAAATCAAGTATTCTGATACATACCTCAATGTTTTATCAGTCATTGGCAATGTTCAGGAGTGATCCTGAATGTAACATTGATTGGCTGCTGATGTTCCACCGACGACTTGAGCTTTAATTCACAGTTTTTCAACTGAAATTTCCTAAAACTGAGCCTCGATACTTCGATGACTTTGATTCCTGCTCAAATGAAATTGATCCCTGGTCGGCATCCACCTACGTGTATCACCACAAATATCTATTCTAAATCGTCCACTGATAACGATCTGATTAACTGCGAAGGCCGATCTTGCTTCGACCCAATAAATGAGTTAACACAACTAACATGTCTTGCATAATTCACGATTTTTGATAAACTTGAGGCTAGCATATTGAGTCACGAATTAATTTTGATGATGTCCCAAACAGGTTAAAAAAATTAGAACTAAATAAAATGTGTTTGTGTGAACTTGAATATAATTGAATAAGAATCAAGACAACATATTAAGATAAAATGTTTTCAACTTGATCACGAATACCGTAAGTGGATAAGAAAAACTTTTAAGAACATGTGAAATGTTATCAAGATTTCAAGACTAGACCATGATTGGAGAGTCTCAAGGCAAGGGTATATATGTTCAATTTATTGTATAAACGATAAAACTGTAAAGTTAAGACAAGTAAAATACATGTATATTCACAAAGTTAAACATGAATATAACTAAAAAAAATATGTATTGATGAATACAGTAATTAAAATGTACAGTATTGAAGTCTAACTAAAAAAGAATTAATGATGTTGACTTGTTATCGAATTTATAAGATTCAATTGCTAATATCAAAACCACAATCTATTGATTTGTAATCTAACTTAAGATAAATACAGAGTAGTGTTATATAGTACATTTTGTTGTACTACAAATTTTTAAAAACTATTTATACTACACATGTTTATCAATCTTATAAATCATGGTTGTCAATCAATATCACTTACTAGAACTTGATTAGGACTACATGATACAAATATTCATTTATAAATACATGTACTTTAACGTAAGAAAAAATACTGAAGTAAGAAAATGTGTAACTTCTTCCGAATATAACTATTTCATATAGTGTTTGGCAAGTAAATGGAAAACTGTATACATGACATGGGACAGGTACATTAGAGAATTATTCAAATTGATCTGATCAATGATTCCATCTTACAGATTCGATTGCTGTACAGACTACAGATATTTAGGTAAAAAATAAAATATATACTTATATTGTGAAAACTATGTAATGTGAAATATATTTTTTGTGTATATGAGGATGAAGAGCGAACTTTAATTGGGGATTCATATTGTAGAATTTGACACCTCTTGGGCTTTGCTTCCAAATATTTTTTCAATTTCTTCTAAACTTTTTCCTTTCGTCTCTGGAACCACCAGAGACGCAAAAACTAATCCAAGCAATGAAAATCCACACAACATCCAATACACACCAAACTCGTCCAATGCCACCAACAGTTTATTGAATGTAAAAGTGGTGAGGAAGACAAACAACCAGACGGAAGCAATACTCACACTCCCAGCCTTACTGCGGGCCCTCAGTGGTAGCAGCTCACTGGCCAGATAGAATGGTATGGGACCCACCCCAAGTGATACCCCAAAGTTATACAGGATGAGGCTGAGCACCGGTAACCACACCAACTGTACCACTATACTATCACCACTACCGTAACAGTACTTGACAGTGAAGAACGAAGCCAAACCAGCAAGACTTAGTGCCATTGTAGCAGATGAAACCATTAGCATGCCACGGCGTCCAGCCCGGTCCACCACCAAACCAGACAGAAAGTTAGCCAGCACTCCTGAAGCACCAACAACAGCTGTCTGCACGTATGGATCCCAGTCGGAACCAGCAGACTGGAAGATTGATACCATGTACTCTGGCATGATGCCATAACCAGCCATCTGTTGGAAGAACAACAGACCCACAATGATGCCAATTGGTTTATACAGGACAGGCTGGGCCAACTCCTTCCAGCTCATCTCTGAGCCAGAGGTTGTCACATTCTCCTTGATCTCCTCCAGCTCTTCTGCCACCAACGAGCCACAATTGGATCCTCTCAACCATATAATAGCAGCCTCAGCCGCCTCCTTGCCAGTATTGGACAACAGCCAGCGAGGTGACTCTGGCACAAGCAGTAACGTCAGCAACATGATGACCGGAAGTACAGCGCAGGCAATTGCCAGATAGTTCCAGTGAAGAAAGATGCCAAACGCAAAAACAAACAGCAGGCCAAAGTTGACAAAGAGTTCATGACAGGAGCACATGAAACCACGAACAGATTTGTCAGAGATCTCGCTGATGTACACGGGCACAGCAATGTCCGCTATGCCACACACATAGCCAGTGATGAGCCGACCGACATAAAGACAGCCAACGTTTGGTGCACAGGCAATCAGGACCCATCCAACAACACTCACCAGGCTGGTGTACAACAGTGTATTGCGCCGGCCGAAGCGATCAGACAGGAAGCCACCGGCTAGTTCACCAACAATTGCACCTACTGCTATGATACTGGTCACCACTGAAATTGCTGTGTCATCCAGCTGGAAGGGATTTGGGTGAGAGTTGATGTCGGGAACTGCCGGAGAGGAGTAGCCCAGCACCGTGCCCAGTGTGAATGATGCCAGTGCTGCTGATGCGCTGGCCAGCAACGTCCGCCAGTGTCTGAGCACAGAGTCTGACGATAGATTGATGCTGCTGGACTGAGAGGATTCATCTGAGCTGGAGTTGACACCAAAATCGGTGATGGATGGCTTTGATTTGGTGCTGGTCATGATTTCCAGGGCCATGGACTGTTTCTCTGATGCAATAACATTATGATTGTCATCTTGGCTAGCCATTTTGTCAGTGAAGGTGCCTACAAGTTGTCACAAGGTGGCACAAGGTTGTCAGTGAAGGTGTCACAAGGATGTCACAAGGTTGTCAGTGAAGGTGTCTACAAGGTGTCACAAGGATGCCCAAGAATACTCAAGAAGATTCAGGGCGCAGAATATCAGTTGAATATGTAATTACTAACGAGTCAACATCATTCAAGCTCTGCTGCAAACTGAACTTTTGCCCTTATTCGATTGAATCTTTTATATATATTGGATTGTGACTTCAGAGTACCTGACAAATTATTATCGACATCTACAAAATTCTTTAGAATTATGATCCCTAGAATAAGTGCCAATATCGCTGTTATCCTACATTTTCATTGGATTTCCTTTCTAAATATGAAAAGAATTTGTAGCTTTCACCATTTCAAAACGTTGCGTTTCACAATGTGTAGCTGTGAGATATTGAGTTGTAAGGAGGATCGAACAAATCGAACTCGAAAAGTCGGACGCACCCCACCCTTTCTCTCATTGGCTCGACCCACTGTGTTTCGTCGCAAACATGCAAAAGGCTGGAGAGGTTTGACAACTAATCGACGACTAATCCTTAAAGCGACACACGTCTCCATCTCTTTCAACAATCACGCCAAAAATACATTATTATCAGATGTCAAATGATCACCGCGAAACTTGCGTTGCTTCGTGATTAGGTTGTCGCCAAGTACGGTGGCATTGCCCACCCTGGCTGATAACTGCTGTATTTTTCCAATCTCGACCGCGATTAAGAAAACACGAATTTTTGTCTCGTCCAATTTATCCAAAGTCAGTCATTGGATTTCCTAATGCTAATAACCAGATGTACCGACGCTTGTTTGCGTTATCAAATAATTAATCGATTAAATGGTCCCTTCCAAAAATTTGGATTGAAATTATGCTTTTATCAAATTATATTTTATCATCGAGCTATCGTTTAATCCTGTCACAAGGTCCAGATAATAGTGAGGTCTCGGGTTCAATTCTTGGCCGACACCTCAGCAATTTTTCTGGCGAGAAAAATTCCTACACCCGTCTTTTTCGTTGGGGAATGTATCAAGAAGGTGATGACGTCACTGGGTCAGACGGGAGAGTCCCTGAGGTCACACCTCTGGCGAGAAAAGGATGGTTCAAACCTCAAACCACGGTAGCCGAGAAATTTGGAATTTGTTGCCCTCTGGTGGAAGGCGAGAATGTTGCTGCTGCCCCGTGTTGCCAGGCAATCACCCAATGCGTCGGTAACACTCTGTTTAAGACGTCGCGTTATTTTAATTTTGGAATATATATATATATTTTAAATTTTAAATGAAAAAAGTCAGTCCTTCCAAATCTGAAAATAAATGTGCTAATCCAGATATTGCTGATTCCTTGAACCAATTTCCATCTATTAAACTTTCAGACAATCGATTAATCCTATATTATAAAACAGACATTTTGATTTTCCTGTCCGAACGGATCAATGAAATGGCAAAAAATTAACATACAGTTAGTAGACCACCACAATTCGCTAGAGACGGAATTACAGATCTCAATTTTCAATATTACATAATAAAACAAGCGATACAAAATTTTGGATAATCTCCCTTTCGCTTCAAACTTAAAAAATGGCGTCTCCACATCAAAAGCATGACGTCGTCGACTTAACGAGACAACCAAGCAAACCAGATAACAGTTCCAACCAAGCAAACCAGATAACAGTTCCAACAAAGCATACCATACGACATACTATTACGTTATGTTATTTTACGTTTATCGTGTGTTATCGTGTGAACGTAAAATAGCTGGTAAATTTAAACAATTAATTTTTTATTTCATTGGTGGTTACTGAAAACCCAGGCAAAACCGGGCAACATTCTTGTTACTCTGTAATTGTAAGAAATGAAGGTTAGGCAAAATTCTTCAATTTTAAATGTCATGAGTGGAGACTGACGACAAAGGGTTAATCTTCTACGTGTACATGTTGTATGTATGGCTTCCTTTTGTGGGCACGATTTTTGTTTTCAATTTCTGAAAGCAGCCTCTGCACGTATTAAACACACAAGTCCCAAGTTCCACATATCTTCGTTAACGTATTGTTCTCACGCTGAAACAGAGTAAGCAGAGGTATTGTTTGGCGAGGGGGCCCAAAAATTTCCATTTATTGTGTGCGGACTCCCTGCAGTGCAGTCTTGCTCTACTTAAGCCTACTCGCGCTTTTGCTGGCAATTTGTAGATGGCGTGGGCTTAAGCTCCATAACGCAGTTAAGCATCTCTAGGCGACTTTAGTCTTTCGCCTAACCGAATTCGTAAGTTTACATCTATTTAATTTGCCAGGATATGACATTACATTACAAATAGAAACAAGCATTCAAACAATAATTAAATAAGAAACAACGCCTGCGCATGAATAATTGTATTTGACGAGGCAAATTCATAAAGTAAATGTACGTGAATGAGATTTATTTCCAATTTTATGGAAATGTATAGAAGAAAATCAAAATTGAATTGAATTAAATTTTTTTTTAAATTGTAGACCTAGTTTTAACTAGGTCTACAATTTTTTTAAATCGCAAAAGAGTGTAGATAATTTGGCAGCACTGGAACATAGAATTGTTTAGAAGAAAATCAAAATTGAATTGAATAAAATAAAAATAAATTGTAGACCAGTTTTAAATAGGTCTACAATTTGTTTTAATCGTAAAAGAGTGTAGATAATTTGGCAGCACTAGCGAAAAGGTCGGCCGTTTCGCGCACCCTCTAGTGGGATAATTATTGGAACATCCATCGAGATTCGTCCATTTGTTGGATTCCCCCATTTGTTACTACAAATTGTATATAGTTAATGAGCGGGAAGGGTAAATTCGATTCCGGACTCCATAAATCCGGTCCACCAGGTGGAGCTGGCGAAGCAATTCTCATTATACATGTGCAGCGCCAGACAAACCCCGCGCGGTTAATTAGGACTCCTTTATTCAATTGTGTATCCTTCGCCGACTCTGTTTACCTTCCAAGGCAAAGGTCGGACCGGGAATTGGACGACTGTTTGAGAGGGGCGAGGGGGGTGGCGCTGCGGGCGCACGTTACCATGGCAACGACCAACGCCTAAATCGGTGCGTTGACTTCAGCTCTCGCTCTCTGGTAACTGCGGTTTTATTTTCGTCAATTCACTCGCCTGCCATTCCTGAAATTAGGGGATTTGCGTCGGGGGTTACGAGAGGTCTGAGCCACCCCAATGACCCCGAGCCATCATATACTTTTGTATTTGGTTTGGATTGAGGTATTATGGGGGATCTAGCATCCTTTTAGCGTTGGCCCGGCGACTATAAATAGTAGCGGCTCGTCATTTGTTGGGGCCAGGGAGGCCATCTCACAGTACACTTTAAAAATAAATTCGTCTAATACTATAAAAGATAGTTGATGTTTCTCTGTTGACTCGATCGCTCACCAACGGCGTAACAAAGCGTCATGAAATTTGATCTCTGCGCGTATAGTTTACAAGAATGTTACCCGGCTTTGCCTCCTGGGTTTACAGTAACCACCAATTAAAATTAATTGTTTAAATGTGTTAAATACTGAAAATATTATTCAGGTAATAGTATGTGATATGGTGTGCTTGGTTGGAACTGTTATCTGGATTACTTGGTTGTCTCGTGAAATCACCGATGTCATGCTTTTGATGTGGAGACGCCATTTTTTAAGTTTGAAGCCAAAGGGAGATTATCCAAAATTTGTTAACGCTTGTTTTATTATGTAATATTAAAAATTGAGATCTGAAATTCCGTCGCTAGCGAATTATGATGGTTTATTAAGTGTATGTGAAATTTTATGCGATTTTATTATAGTTAGTCTCTGGAGAGGAAAATCAAAATCTTTGTTTTATAACATAGGGTTACTTAGAAATTAGAATTCAGAAAACGTGACCGTAGCTTTAAGGAATTCCTGACCGGAAATTCAAATTTCCAGTCTACCCTGAAACCACCATTGATATTTAAAAAAATCCTTTAGATTTTTTGTGTCTGGTTGCCTATATATATATATAAAATGTATAGCTACTTTTAAATTCAACCTGCGCACATGTAGAGTTCAAAAGTGGCCATTTTTCCATTATCTCTATGGAAACGTTTTTTTTTTTTCTTAAAGACGTGTATGTCTTTCTCATTTTCTTGTTCAGAGATGAAGGTAATCTGACGTGCACGGGATGGTACATTAGTTCCCTAGACGAAACGAAAATACGATTTTGGGAAGAATTCTATTAATCTGAGGATCGTGTTTGTATTTAGGTCCTATCTACTGCGCATGCCCGGATTTTGACATTTTCTCAACAATTTCTCTGGTTTTATGCGTCACAATTTGAAACGTTCTGTTTTTTTGGTTCCATCATTGTTGAGATCTGTTAACATTCACCGAGTGAGTTAATTACCTTTAGATTTAGGTGTGAATTATTGTGTGATTGCCTGACAACACGGGGCAGCACATTCGCCCGCCACCAGACGGCAGCACCTGCCAGATCTGTCCTTCGATGTAAGAGGCTGAGAGCTAGTCCCGAGGTCACATGAGCGAGACCTTCTAAAGCGGCGTTTACACAGGAGAAGATCGGCTGCTATGGAGCCGATCTTCGTCGCATAGAAGAATAAAAAATCGCAGCTTCATGTTTTTAGGTGAAAACCGAAAAAGGGCAGCTTCTATTAGTGGATCCACGGAGCGTTTGTCGCTCCACCATGAATAGAAATCTTCCTATTTAGAAGGGAACCTGGCATGGGATCCGTTTACTGAGCGCTTTCTGTGCGCTCACTCACGGCTTCGCTCCGCTCTCCGCTCTCCATCAGCGCCAATGGAACGAACAAGAAAAGCGCTCATTTTTGGCGTGAATTTAAAGAGTACATCCACACCTCTGCTGATAAATATTTTCATTAAATGTACGTGCAGCTGCGCCACCTATTGAGCAAATATTACAACGGCGTGTGAATGGTCGCAGTAGAGTGGAGCACGCTCCACAGGAGAAGATAGGCTCCTTAGGAGCCGATCTTTTCAGTGTAAACCTAACTTTAGACTGCATTTTTGGATGATACAGGATTTAGCCACAATCTTAATTGACACTTTTTTGCAGGAAAGAGCTTTTCGGTGTGAGGACAGTTTGGTTGTCAGAGAAATGTCTTCGGAAATGGATCTCCGAATCTCCGAACTAAACAAGCCTGAAAGGGGTTAATTTTCTCCAGACCTTTAATGCTCAGTCTGCGTTTCTATGACACTCATCAAAATGCACTTGCCGTTTCTACCATAATTACAAAAACAAATTTTGGTCTTCTCTCTTTTGTTGACAAACCTGACAACGGTTTTGGGGTTTGGATTCTATCCAATTAAAGTATCACCTCATGCACTCTTGTAAATATTTGGCGGTTGATGCCAGAACAAAGCCTAGTCGAACTAAGAGACGTCATAAAATTCCCGGAAGCAAGAAATTACCATATTGACTGTGGCTCTTGTTTTTTCCCAAGGAGGTTACAACAGATAACGCTGCATGGTTTTAAAATGTGGTGGTGTACTGGTATTCCGCTGGAACTATATCCATTTCTCTGCCTCCATGTATGGTGGCTGGAACTTGGAACTGATTCGCTGGAAAAATGTAGCTCAACTCAATTATAGTTGTTTACACGCCGAGAAATACAACTTGGCCTTCCAGCGGAGAAGATGAGCGACGGGTTATGGCCTAGCGAAGCATATAGAAATGGAAAAATTGGTAGTCGGGCAACCTGCTGGGCCGCCAACAATGAGAATGGGGGGACAACGATGGAATGCGGCCCTCGGGTGGGCCAAGGTTGTCAGGTGAAATTGTTTACTTTGCCATGCCAGTTTCTGGCGTCATCAGTTATTATTTTTCTTATATTTGTTTCAAAATGACGACATAGAGGATTAGTTTGAAAAATATTAAAAAAAAACACATTTTAATGACGCTTTGGTGACGTCATTAAAATCATAATCTCATTTAAACCTCCCACCTCTCAGTCTTCCACAAATGCCGCTAGATGGCGACACATAGTTTGCATACACCATGTGACCAAAACATGCTAAAAATCGTAACTCGCCCAAAGACATAGTGTTTTGGTTATTATTGTTGTTAATGAAATCTCACGAGCGCAACAACATGGAAGCACTGAAATAAGTTGCATTGACCTTAGAATTTGCGACACAACATCTAGGAAAAATTGTCGTTACGCAGTTGGTGAGTCATCGACGTAAGCTACGAAAAAGACAAACTGTGTTTTATACACTGTAATTCCAATGATTAATTTACATTTGAAATATTTTTTTATTCCATTCAATTGTTTGAATATGCTTACTTTTTTAATTTAATTTTTTTTCGTTATTTTATCTAGTTTTTATTTACTTTTATTTAATATTCATTAAATATTACTTTATTCTCTATTTTATTTAGTAGTCGATTCTTCTTTTTGGTTTCTATTCTCAATTTCAAATTTGCCGTTCTATTTTTATTTGACATTCAGTAATTTAATTTTATATGTATTTCATGAAATTTATTTCATTCTAATTCTAATTCATGAATTTATATGAAATGAAACGTTCTTCATCCATTCTTTAGAATATTTGTCGCCAGTTCCACTACACTTGTATTGATCGCTCACACTTTTAGGTGAGACCGGAAGTTGGTGGGGTCTCAGGTTGACCAACCCCCGTTTTCTATTTCGGCGCAGGGCGCATCTGGCCGCCGCAACACGACTATTACCATTCAAATAGAACAACTCGGGGAAGATACACTTTGTGGGATCCATTTTGTAAATGTATATATACGCTGCTGTTTATATATATATATATATTATACACACACAACACACCTTCGATCGATAATGGGTTTAAACACTTTCGCGCATGCGCAAGGATTGGCCTGAGGAGGGCCGGCTAACATCAAAATATGAACTGAAAATAATGAAATGGGCTGCTCAATTGTGACGACAAAAACGACTTGATGAAAAGAGATTATTCCCTTCTTGGTCTCGAGTCATCTTACCTGGTGAAGAAGATGAGCCGAGATAGTCTCGTTTAGAGCGTCACGGTTCATTCGAGATCAAATATGACCATTTCCGGTAAATAGTGTCGAAAAATGTTAGACCAGCAGCTAGCTACCATTTATTTTTTAATATTAATTTTGTCAAATTTAAATTTTGACTAATCAATTTCTAAGGTCTGTAGGTTGACTGACATTATTTTATTATTATTTTTTTATTTTATTTCCTCTATTCGTTAGATGATATCGATCGTTTATCCGACCCACTTAATTTGCCAACGCGCCCAGGTGCTGATATCTGTAACAGGCGCGAAACGCATGCTCAAATCTCTGTCAACTAATTTATGCAAATTGAATATCAAATTGACTTAGCCCGCGACAGTAATTCCCATTTCAGATTATTCAGATGTCGCTGGCAGCGTCCTAGCAACAGGATAGTCACACTGTTAATCCCTGTACTACGGTTAACGCGACAATCAGTTTGACAAAATCTGTTTCACGTGTCGCGCGGAAAGGTTTCAATTATCAACCTAACGGCGATCTACACTTGCATCTCTTTGGTAGAAAGACCTCATTTTGTTTGGGTCAAATACACGCGGGTTCAAAGGTATCACTTAAGCCCAGTCACGAGGATAGCGAATAAATAAGAAGGTGCTGTGATCTGGAGTTCAAGTCTCGGTCTCGAGACCTCAGGAATTTTTCGAGCGAGAGAAATGACTATAAAGTAGGTGCTGACGTCATTGACGCGGGGCGAGACTCTTACTGACGTCACACGTATGTCGCGGAAACGAGGTCTCGAACCGACGTAGCAGGTGTTACCCACTGATGACGGGGCGAATATGTTGCTGCCCCGTGCGGTGAGGCAATCACACAATGCACAAAGTCAGACTCGCCTTCAATATATGAGGATCTTCAACCGCGTGTTCGTGTCGGACCCAAACAAAACGACATTTCCATTGGAGCCAGATGTGAAATCATCGTTCATGTAAAACGCCGCTGGTCACAGCACCAGCTTGTGATTGTGCTTAGCACGAATAAAACTCGGAAAATTTGAATTTTTTAAATTTTAAATGCAGTGTTTAAATGTTTGGAGTGACGGATTAAAAATGAGGTGACAACTTAATCTACCAAGTCGAAAAAATCGATTATTGGGCAACGATTCTGTCACTGATGCGAAGTTTTTCGTAAAACGACGTGTGGTGCAAAAACGTGACGCGTGACGTCACTCTTCCCATTTCCAAAAGTAGTCCATTGTTGGTAGAACAATTTTAATCCTAAACAAATTCCTTTCCTTTTAGAGGTGGGCGGAAGTGAAGCGTAATTACGCTGTTATTTAACAATTTGATATCTTTTTTTGGCAGAACCCCCATAAATAACTTCCCATTCGTACACTGTGCATAACAATGAGCTGTTTTTTTGGAAGCAAAAATCCTTTACACGTTAGTACAGATAAGTAAATTAGTTTGGTAGAACAAGTTTTTGTATCGTGGTTGGGGGGAGGATCCAACAATTTAGTGTGACGCACGCGATTCAAAAACGTTGCTCTCTCAACCTGAAGAGACACAAAAGGAACAGCCATAATCTCATTAAGTGGTTGGAAAAATTTTTAATGGAGAGAAAAAGGTAATTTTACGCCAAATGGCAATTAAGCTCGTATTTATTATTTAGGAACTTGAACTATAGGTACTGAAGGGTTTACTCAGAGATAACAGAGATGGTAGTACGGCATCCTTTACGTTAACATTGAGGTTCGCGAGTATGGCTTCTGTACACGCGATTTGACGTCCCAGTGCCCTTGAGACAACACGGGTTACGAGGACGTAGAAGACTGCGAAACAAAATTGTACTTTAAAACTGGGATTACTGCACTCTAGACTATTTTACTCTTTGGTTCTCGGTTGAACATGAGTTTCTTTAAAAATTAGTTAAGCCATCGAAACAAATGTGCCAAAAATTACAATTTTGTTTGTGCGTTTTTGACCTTTCAATTATGTCGAAATTAAACATGATTACTCGTTTTCAAAAACTAGATATGTTTTTTTAAATAGCAGATTCAGTTAAAATTATTTTATTTTTATATTGAAAATATTATTCCGCTAATAGTATGTGGTTGGAACTGTTATCTGGTTTGCTTGGTTGGAACTGTTATCTGGTGTGTTTGGTTGGAACTGTTATCAGGTGTGCTTGGTTGGAACTGTAATCTGGTTTGCTTGGTTGTCTCGTGAAATCGACGACGTCATGCTTTTGATGTGGAGACGCCATTTTTTTTATTGTGAAGCGAAATGGAGATTATCAAGAATTTGTTAACGGTTATTTTATTATGAAATATTGAAAATCGAGATCTGAAATTCCGTCGCTAGCGAATTATGATGGTATACTAACGGTATGTTAAATTTTATGCAATTTCATTGAGCCGTTCGAGGGTTAGTCTCCGGACAGGAAAATCCAATCCTTAGTTTTATAATATAGGATTGTTTCTTTTCCTGAAACACCACATTAAAATAAATATTAACCTGCGTTTTCTTGGCTTATTTAATGGTTCATATTTGCTGTCACTTAATTTTTCGTTGAGTCATTCGATGTACTTGTATGCGCGTGTGTGCTGCAGTTATGAGAAAATATTTGGATTAAGTTGTGTTAGACACGCGATGGCGTGCATAGTGCCAATATCTGACGTCATCGATGGCGCGTTAGGAATCAATGTCGAAAATCGGTATCCACGCGGAGAAAGCCAATTAGCCAATGCAGTGTTTCAGCCATTCGAATCTAAGCTCCGGGTTTCTATTAAACAAAGAACTAATCCCGTAATCACATTCGCGATCAAATGGTTTAAACTGGAATCGGATTTTCGAAAATTCGATGTAGTCAATCCGATTTGGCCTCGATCGTATTTGTAATTGCCTGTTTATTCGGGATTCAAAAATACTGTTTGTTGTTTTAACCGACTGATTTAGTCAATTAATTAGAAATTTTGTATTTGTGTCAACATTTTTAAACCGATTATTTAAATAATTAAATAAATTTTCGAGCGACTTGAAATACAAATATTTTTAGTCTGATCATAAAATAATTTCTATGATGAAATTGAATGTCCATAAATTGTCGTCTTTTTACAATGTAGTTTTTTAATAGGATATGTTCAACTAACCCAAATTATGATGATGTAGCATAGCTTTAATCCTTATATGAGAACTAGAAGGTTTTGCCTGGGTTTACAGAAACCACCAATGACATAAAAAATTAATTGTTTAAATTTACCGGTTAAACGTAACACATGTCACATGACACATGTTAAACGTAAAATAACATAATAACGTAATAGTATGTGGTATGGTATGCTTGATTGGAAATGTTAGCTGATGTGCTTGGTTGTTTCGTGAAATCGACGACGTCATGCTTTTGATGTGGAGAAGCCATTTTTTAAGTTTGAAGCGAAAGGGAGATTATCCGAAATTTGGTAACGGTTGTTTTAGCATGTAATATTAAAAATTGAGATCTTGAATTCCGTCGCTAGCGAATTGTGGTGGTCTACTAAGGGTATGCTAAATTTTATGTGATTTCATTGAGCCGTTCGAGAGTTAGTCTCCAGACATGAAAATCAGTTTCTTAGTTTTTATAATATAGGATTTAAAATTTCAAGTTGGATTTAAAAGATCAGTGAATTTCGTTTTAAAGCACATGCAACTGGAGAAAAATACTCCAGACTTAATCCCATCGGGATTTAAAAATCGGTTAGTTCTACTCGAATTACCTTACAAATTTCCTTAGTCTCGAAGGTATTAAATCCCCAATCGTTCGATTTAAAGAGAACATTCGAGTGTGGCCCTTGTCGGGCATTGAGGGAGCGTTGACAATTTCGTGGTCAGAAATCGATAAAATACTCGATTTAAATGCAATATATTTAAGAGGCCGCAGTAAATACGTATACAGGGTGCTCTCTTCCCACAACGACGCGATAAAAAAATGAACTCTACTCTTCTAACCCGTTATCCCAAATTTTTATTGGTGGACATAAAAGGTGATTCGATTGGTTGGTGGTGTGCTGAAGAATTATCGGGGTTTCTGTTTCGCAACGCGACCACGTACGATATTGAAGTGCACTGCGGTACAGCACCAGGGGGAGCTTTTCAAAGGTCAGAGGTTATGAATGGAAACTACGTAATGCGCGGGGAAAAGTGACGATTACACGACAGAAGTAGACAATTACACGGAGTTACATGGGCTATTTCAAATTAGTTAATCAATCGTCAGGTTGCAGGAGATTGTATTCAAGTAAATGATTTTGTTTGCAATGTTTTTATCATTTAATATTTGAAATTTCGAAGAGTTTTCGTCCGTTTTCACTTAGTGAAGCGCTCAAAAAACGAATTTGGGTGATACTATCGATAATGCCGATATTATTTTGGCAATCGATTGTGACCTTTGAGCTGCCCAATCGAATTTTTTTGTATTGAATAATTCAATCACTTAGTGATCGCAATTAAATGAATTAATTAAATGACACGGCATTGCACTGACATTTGAAAATGACACGGCACTCTTCGGATTACACGATTTCCGTGTAATCGTGTATTTTGTTAGGTCCCTAGTTATGAATTGAATCTACTCAAAACAGCAGTTACTGACGTCACACAAATATAGAACTGGCATGTGCTGTCCTCTAGCGGCGGGAAAGCACAACTGAACGCTTCCGTTTCTCACAGCCAGTGTTTTATTATGCAGAATGACCGTGACCGTGACCCAATTCGAATAGAGTACTTGAAAAACCGGAACTAAGGTCAATTTATGTCAAGTGAATCGTAAAAATAATTTTTACAAGGATATGAAACAGGTGAAATATAAAAGAACATATTCCTTAGCTCACCTTTCACATTTAACATTAATAAATGTACAAGTACCCATATAACAAACGAAAAGCTACTTTGGTTTTTGAGGTTAAAAGGTCATGGTGAGTGAGAAATGAGTGTAAAAAGTTTGAGTTTGACTTACCTCGAGGACCATACTTCTGGACGGAGGTGGCACTCCGCCCCACTTGAGGTACGAGTGCCTGTTTCTCTGACTGCTGAATCCGCCCAGGGCGAGCGCCTCACGGCCGGCCACCAGCAACAAACAAACTGACAAGAGGAAGGACTGCATTGCGCGCTTTTTACTTTTATTTAACGATGACTTTTTCCTGAGAAACTTGGGAGAAGACTGAAAGACTCGGGGTGGGAAGTGAACTAGTGAAGTAGGGTTGCTGACGTGACTTTTTTGAGTGGACGGCGTTGAGGGGATGGTCTGGAGCGACGATGCTTCTGGATTGCTGGCCGAAATGTTTGTGAGTTGGGTTTTGGGATGAGCTGGATTTTGGGGAGATGTCTCTCTGGAGCACCTGGTTGTTCGGCGCCTTCTGTTTGAGCGGGACTCCACACCGCGTCACTGGGAGTAGTTGGGAGCGAGAGAAACCGTCGCGAGAAATTTCAATCGCAATTGAGGTCGGGGCGAATGAGCCTTTCAGAGCGCGGTCGCTTTCCTGAAATACAGATCGCGCGGTCTAACGATATCAAAAGACAAACGCAGCTGTCTCCAGCTCGTGTTTCAGATTCACGTGAGTATTTCAGACGGCTGAACTGCCATTCGAGAACGAGCTGTACTTTCTTGTCCAAGCACGGACTCACCCACTTTATTGAATGACTAAACGCACCCCATCAGCGCGTGTTTACAATTGGCGCGCACATTTGAGACGGGCGAATTGTCATTCGAGGACGAGCAGTACTTTTCTGTCCTAACGCGGACTCGCGATTTTGTTCCAATGTCGAAACGCAACCTGCTCAAGCATGATTGTCGAAGCGAAATTAACAGGACAAATTGGCAATCACACAACACACGCATGTTATGCGGGGAAACCTCGTTCCAGGGTGTCGAGCTACTTAATAAGCACCCCTTTTGATTCAATCCGATCACCTTCTTCCGTTCTGCCTTCCGTTTCTAGGTAACTTGTTAAATTACCGATCGATCACATGTTTTAGAATAATATTGTATCGCATTTCCAAACTGAAAAATTGTTCTAAAAAAAGAGATGACCGTGACTCGGCAGTCCCGGGTTCGATTCCAGTCGTGGGTTCTCAAATATTTCGATCCCCGGGACGGTTACGCACTTTTTAAAAATATCTATTTGATTATTTTATGGTTTTTAATATTGTTATTTTATTTTATTTTTATATTGAAAATATTATTTCGGTAATAGTATGTGGTATGGTGTGCTTGGTTGGAACTGTTATCTGGTTTGCTTGGTTGTCTCGTGAAATCGACGACGTCATGCTTTTGATGTGGAAACGCCATTTTTTAAGTTTGAAGCGAAAGAGAGATTATCCAAAATTTTGAAACGCTTGTTTATTATGTAATATTGAAAATTGAGATCTGATATTCCGTCGCTAGCGAATTATGATGGTATGTATACTAAGTGTATGTTAAATTTTATGCAATTTCATTGAGCCGTTTGTGAGTTAGTCTCCGGACATGAACATCAAAATCTCTATTTTATAATATCGGATTATTACTTACAGTTTTTCGCTCTGGGGGCTGACTCCAAATGACCAAATTAGTGACTGAGAATGTACGGCGACCTACGTTTGTGACGTCACCCTTACTGGGTCGTTTTGTGATTTGGCGTCGGCGGTCTATTGGATATCTTGTAGGAGGGGAAAAGGAGAAGAGTGGGTCGATATTAATTTCACTGGGCCGCCGCGGGGGTGCGCTCGCGTGGGAGGATTCGCACTGCTGCACATGCGCCGTGCGATGTGGTGGCGCGGCGTGGGCGAGCGATGGTTGCGCCACTGACGGACGAAGCGAACAAAATCGATCGGTCAAACTAAACATATTCAATAGAAAAAATCCGGTGACGTACTTGAAAGCAATTTTAGCGCCGGTTAGGGCCTAAATTGCCGAATCACAACTCTATGTGGGGTTCAGGTCGTGTTGCTAAAAAAGCTGGAGACTTTACAAATTAAACTATTATTTAAAATGAAAAAATTAAACTAGAAAACCGTGGGTACGGTTCTAGTTTAATTTTTTCATTTAAAACAATAGTTTACTATTATTATATTAGAAGAGCCAACTCTCGTTCGTCTTTTTTCGTCCGGCCTGTCCCCGGGCACAATCCTCAGTCTATTGAAGTCTATGATCCAGCGCGTTCGATTTATGACGAGTTTAGGCGATTGCTCGGCAGATGGCGATAACGTTATGTTCGCAAATGGGCGAAGATCGCGATCGGTATTGTATCGCGTAAATCATTTAAGTATGTCTGCTCAATTGTGTTCGAACAATTAGCGCTAGACTTCCAAACCAAGTCTAACTCACCAGCAGCGGATCGCAATCAATAGTCTCACGTTCGAACGTAATCTTCAAATCAAACACTGGGAAGATGAAAAATTAAGTGTTTTATTCCGTAATTAAACAAAACAAGAGGAGTGTTGATCGTAACAAAAATGCATTTCCTCAAACACATGTCTCTTTTTTTAATATCTAACTTTCTAGATTAAACTACAACACACCGCAGCAGCAAAATTTAATTTTAGGTTTATTAAACGCATTTCAACGTATAAACAATTTATTTCGGCTAATTCCTTTATCTCGGTTTAACGAAACAATCGTTAATCTTTTGTTGGAGATACTGGAGTCTTTTGACGGTGGGCGAATGAATGTTATACTCCATATGAGGTACCTGAAAGAAGGTTAGAAGAATTAAATATATATATATCAATTAGTAATTTTAATCACTGGGGGGGGATTGAATAATAATTAGAAATTCAGGGCCTAGTGTGGCAAATGTCGCTGGCATCACTGGTAGCACGTGATTGGCGCACGTGAGAGCGATGACAGCGCCATTTTGGACAAATGGAGACGCCATCTTGGAATGTTCCTTTTTAATGTCTCTCAATGCTTAGAACTTCAACGGATGATTTCTCAGGAAATACGCATCATAGAGATCAGAAATAACTTGCACTCGACTACAAGTTTGCGGAACTATCTACAGCTAAAATTTTATTTAATTTCGTTAAGCCGTTCGTAAGCAAACGCCGAGGCGGACACACTTTCAGAATTATAATATAGATAAAATGTAAATTTCGTAAGTCAGTTACCTGCATTACTGAATAGCCGAGCTTCTCTAGTATTCGAACAATAACGCTCTTGTGGCCGACTAGTTGAATATTGTTAAGCGTGAAGTCCTTGAATTCGTGGACCAGTAACGCAATTCTGAAAAACAAGAGGAATCGGAGAAACTGCTTTTAGAAAACTGGAAGTCTTACGTTCCTTAAAGTATAGCGCAGAGTAACTAAATTACTCACATTAATAAAATAACAAAATTACCCAGACATTCCAAATTGCCAGATAAATCAGATAATCAATCCTTGTCAGCACCAACCTACCTGCGAGCTCCCTGGGGTAAGGACTCGGTCGAAAGTCTCCCGCCAGATGTCGCTGCTTCCTCGAAGGCCAGCGGCTTTCCGTCCTTGCTGACGATAAATTCGCCATCTGATCACGAAACAAAAACAAAATAATTGATGTGACGTACTTCCGAGGAGCTGGCTCGACCATATCGTTTACTATCAATTATTGAAACTAACCAATCGGAATTCCGGATGGGAGTACTTTAGGCCCAGATAGAAATTTTCCTTTGGGAATGGAGTTGCTGAGTGTGTCCAACACCGAACTACAGATTGCGCCACCGAGCGTCGACACCTTGCGATAGGAGAGGAAATTATTTATTTTTGTACTTAAAAATTTCAACCCCACCTTTCTTGATCTTTTGTGAACAACTCCACTTACGAAACAGTCGTCAAAGATGGATTCGTCCAGACTAGTTGATCCTTTGTAGGTGTTCATCTCGACAGTGGCCACTGCGTAGACTCCAAGAATTTTCTTCTTGATATTGTGCGTATTATGGGAAGGGTTGGCTGAAACAATGAAAAAAATCATCGCAGCATTTGTAAGGGAAAGGAGTGATTAAATTCAAATAAAAGCAAGTGATAATTGTTAATCGGAACAACTACTCTGTTCTTTTGCCACTCACCGACGAGCTCCCGGTAGAAGGTCGGATCCAGCACAGAGGCCAGCTGGTCGGCCGTGGCGCATTGCAGCACGGCCAACGACCACACCAGGTCCAGCCACACGTATTTGGTGGCGATGCTGTCGCGCGGCACTAGCGCCACCAGCGACGGAAGCAGAGTTTCCGCTTCCGCCGGTACAAAATTGACGCGTGCCGCAGTCAGCACGTACGCCACCAGATCTTGAGGACGACACTCTGCCGCATTCTTTGCGATCCATTCCGTAATCAGCTCCATCAGGGCTACAAACACAGAGAAAAAGGCAGAGAATTGATTTTTTAGTGAAAGCTCAAATTGATTTTTTCTTTAAAATTATAAAGAAAGATCCGTAAAAATAATAGCCGAATGAAAAAGTTCGATGACCAGTAGAAATAAAAATCGAAAGGAAAAATAATGTTATAAAATTGTCCTAAAATTGTAATTATTAACTCAAAAGTCAATAATCTAAGATATTATGTTGGTTCTTTCAGTCCGCTTAGATGATATCAAAGTCAAAATTTTATTTTCATAACAAAATTAAAATTAATTACACGGCAAAACAAAATATTTCTTTGTAACGAAATAGATAAATTGACGGTCATTTAGTATTTCGGTCTTTCATCTTCTCGTCCAAGACACCAAAAAAATGAACACCTGCGTGCCGCCACTGTAGCTGACCGAATCCGGTTAGAAAGGCAGCGATCAGCGATGACTTGGTCACGTTGGTCACTTCCTGGAGCAGGTCATCCGAGATCCGACGTAGGAGGACAGCGTCTGGGAAGTTGAGCGCGCTGGCCGCGTGCACCACGTTGGACATGTGTTTGACGCTCAGCCGCTGGGTGGACTTGGTCAGGTGGAAAGCCAGAGCCCGTAGCAGGTGGGTGGGGCGCAGGCGGCGTTCGGCCAGTACCGTTAGGAGGCGCTGCAGGTCCTCGGCTGTCAGCTGGGGCGCCAGTTCCATGGTGCGGTCCTCCAGCCGACCCAAAAAGTCAGCATTAAAGTGATCCGACAAACGGAGCAGACCCGTGATCTCTTGTTGCTCGCTAATCTCAAACCACCGTTGATGGATTTTCTCTTGTACCTGTTCCGGGTGGACACGATCATTTTTATAAAGACCGTTTAATTTTTTTATCTTCTTACATTTTTTTAAATTCTTAAATTAGTATTTATCCTTAAACGCTTGGCAAAATGTCTAACCTCAGCAACGACACGCCGCTGCAGCTCGGTGTGCTGGTGCGGTGCGTGCAAGGCGAGCAGTTGGATCAGGTGACGCAGACTCAACTTCCTGATGCGGCGCAGCATATCCGTGTCGACTGTCTCCATGAGCCTGTGATCGGGCGGCAGGTCGATTGCGTACAGGTGCTGCAGGGTGGACAGAAGGGAGGCATCCCTGGCATTGTAGATGCCGCGGTCCATTACCAGACACAGCTGGACGAAGCTCGGATCGCCCGTGATGGAGGTGACCGCTGCCGTGTGCTGGGAGGAGCTGATCAGACGTCCAAGGGCCGCGATCATGGAGATGGCCTGGGGCAAGGACATGTTGCGCTTGTCAGCTAACCGCATCAAGATCTGGAGGCTGCTCGCCTATGCGATCAAGAGGCACTCGTGTAAGTTGGATACAAAATCAATAGAATAGTCGAGCCAGGACTGCCCTGGATTAAACACGCACATCATCCAGAATGAATTAACAAAATTCACATAATCGAAAAAACTGCTGTTTAATCTTAAAAGAGATGTGCAGACGTTCTATTTTACTCAATTGTATCATCTAATAAATAATATTCCTTTTATTTTAAAATGCAGTTAAATTTAATACTCCCTTTGTAACCAATTAGTCCATTTTTAGCCAATGTTTCAATTCTTTTATTTTGTTAAAAACCACGAATACTTTTCTTCAGTATATGCGAAATATTTTGTCACATTCACCAAAACTACGATATGAAAAAATAAGAAATGCTGATGTGGTTCATGATATTATCCTTTTTAATGTGTCAACAAAAAACACGTTCACTAAGATGATGGAATTGCAGGACTACAATTTGAAACTCGTTAACAAAAATATTTTAAAGGTAAAATTTAACATATCTTACGTTTTTTACGTTTAAAATATCTTCTCGAAGATATGTCAAATGTTACGTTTAAAATATCTTTATTGCTGAGTTTCAAATTGTAGTCCTGCAATTCCACTATCTTAGTGAATACTATCATCGGCTCCTCTCTACTTTCTTTGAAAAAATCCAATTGCCATCAAATTGTGTAGAAGTTAGAATTTTCACAATGACCTGTTTTAATTGAGTTCATTGTAGTCATCATTGACATTCAGTGCACATGAATGACAAAATAATTGGACATGACCAACGAGGAAAGCTACCTTGAGCAGAGCATCGTTAAATGATTTGTCTGAATCGATCGAGTTGGATCGGTCAACCTGCTGCACGTCGGTCTTGACCGTGGACGGACACGGCCTGGTGTAGGCAGTGAGTGGCCGGGGACGCTGGTAGCGGTTCAACGTTTGACTGCGCAGGGCCGCCGCGGCTAGCCGGGTGAGACGGAACAGCAACGAGGCCATTGCAGCGGAGCCAGCGATTTGCCGCGCTCACCATCGGGAGAAACACCTGTGTGTGGTGAGGCGAAAGAGACATGATTTAAACAAAGACATATTTTTAGCTATTGTAGTGAGTTGGCGATTCTGTACGCCCTATTCGGCGCTAACGGTCCATTCGACGGGATAAAATAAACGTGAGTTTGTGTCGGGAATCGATCAATTTAGATCCTGAATCAAACAAATAAAAATGAACTCGTCTGTTGTATTCATATTAAAAATATATTGCCATGATGTTCATTTGAGAGCACAACGAGATCAAATAAGCTAGAGCCCACGAAGAGCTCCTAGGTTTGAGACCCATAAATATGGCAAATATCTTCCACTAGAAAACGAGCATTGTTTACAAACGACTAGCTCCTCTGGTGGTGAACAGCAGCAGCTGCCTCGAATCGAAACCGAGCAGTCGCTGATGGGGAAAGGTTTAAAAAAGCGGCGGTCACCCACACCAGAACTCTATACCTTTATTTCATTGTAATTCATTAACTCTGAAGGGGCAATGAGTTAAGTCACAATTATGCGATATAATCGAGCCATTTGACACGAACAATTGGCAAGCTATTTCAAGACTTCGTTATAAGACTGGCGTAATAAAAGCGCTCAATATTTTGAAGGAATTTATTTATAGGAGAGCGATTAATAAGGTCAGAAATGGGCAGGGCTGGGGGAAAACCGGATTGGGTCCCTGGTTTTGATGGCCTCGAAAACTAACTGAAATTCGAATAGAGGCATATTTTAATAGCTGAAACGAAGCTGGACAACGAACTACACATGTCTGGCACAATACTTACAGGATAATTTTACTTTTAACACCTCGAAATAGATGAACTTAAAGGTCAATTTTTCACATGTTTTAAAAATTATTGCTGTAGCAGACGACCTTCACAAACCGGAAGTCGAGTCTCGTTCGGTCGAGATTGACAAAGAAAAGATATAAAGTGGGTGGTGATCGCTCGCCATTGGCGTATCGTGGCCCGTCAATGTTCTTCTAAAACTTATTTACTACTTAATAGAAAGTATGATATTGGCTATGAAATCGTTCGTTTAAGATAAATAAGGATGCTTTTATTAATTAGAGAATATAGTGGTTATCTTAATTCCAGGTGTGTGTCACTTTGAGGGTATCTACTAGAACAACTCTTTGATGGTCAAGCTGCTTGCGCCGCCGCTAGAGGACGCTTGCAAACTTGGATTACTTGGTGCCAGCGCTCAGATTTGTTAAATTTTGCGATGATGTTGGTTCTCGCATTATAAACTTAAAAATTAAATAAAAATATATTTTGCAAACCGAACTAAGACATTACTAAATTTAAAATGATCTTATATTTCTGTAATATTTATAAAATTATAAAATATAAATTTCATAGAGCCAATAGATTCAAAATTGTATTTTAGATAATTCATCATTTCGCGAGGATATTCATATTGCCGTCTCTGACAACGTTGATCATTATCTGTCAAAATTAAAATCTAAACAAAATTTTTTTGTGCTCCGAAAACGCGTTAAAACTTCAATTTGTTTATTATTCATTGTGTTTTTGAGTATTCTTGTCATTTCTTTGGAGAAAGTAAGTACATTCTTATCAATATTCAAATTTTGGCAGCTAAACCAGAAGCTGTTTATTCCGCAAATGATAGCGTTAGCAAGTCACTTGGTGGGCTTAGACATTCGATGAATGGAGGTCCTCGAAGTGATTTTTGAAACTTTTTGAAATGTGCTGGTTAATTTGACCACAAAGTCGAGGTTCTGGAAACCTCCACGACGGTTCACCAACAATAAATACGTATATAGTATTTTTTATTTGAAACTATAAATAGCATATTCGTTCAAGGATTGTAGAAAAAATGATCAGCGGTATTTGTTTCCAAAGTCGTCGCGCGAATGGATTGGCTGTGTAGTTGGAAAGGCTTGTGGAAAGGCACCTTTCTTAGTCACCAGAACACTTGGTTTTATCTTGTCACCTTTTTTTAGTGATGTTCGTGGGAAGAGACATTTACAAATGTGTAACGAAAAATCTCTGTAGTATGTCCAACTTGTTGCATGTTTTTGCGAAAGGTTGTCATTTTTGGCTTTCATCTAGCGGTCGATTAATCAAAGAACCAAAATGTGAAAGCAAAAAGAAGCAAAAGTGTGACCTTTAACGATAGAAAATATAGTGCAATTTTCTTTTATGCAATTTACTTCCTTTATTGCTTTTAGCTGTTTCAAAAATAGATAAGATCAAAGGTAGATACAAGTAGATAGAAAAATAGATTATTTTCGTTTATTTTGACAAAATCGCACAGAATCTTCGGAATGGATTTGCCCAAAAACGCATCTTAAAATTGCAATAAATTAAATTGTGTAACGAGCGCTGTTAAAAAAGCTTTATACACTATTGTTAATTTTATAAAAGACCATCCATCGTGAACCAAAACGGTAAAATGTGTCTTTTCAGCAGTAATTTTTGACATCCGTCTCATTGGCCTGGGAGTTGAAATTGTTCACATTTTGCGAGACATACTCCGTAGGACTTCGTGCACATTGAATTTCTTAATCACATGACCAAGTCCATATTTGCAATAGCAAACACTTAGTGTGATGTAAAATATCCATGTCGTGATGTTGTGATGAGTACAATAGATTCTCCTTTGTTTTTCCTTTGTCCTTTAGACCAATAGATCTAACAGGAGCCTCAAGAGGAATTCTGAGCTTTGAACTTGAGGTCTCTTTCATCATACTTTTCATATCCACTATAAATTGATAATAATACATAAAACAGTACATGTGCACAGTGTATGTACAGTCGATCTGAATGTGCTTTCCATTCTTTGCTCCTAGATGATTACATTCTTGGTACTTGAAATAAACAACTGTTCAAGAGTAGTATGATTCGGTTGTTTGTCGCCAGTTTTCCCCTCATGTTGTACCAATGTCATTCATTCTGGTCAATCAGGTTTCAAAGGAAGCTGAGATGTGGCCGAGGTTTGACAGACAATAAATGAAATGGAAATTCTGCCTTTAGAGGCTTGTGCAATTATATAACTATCAGTTACCCATTGTCCTATAAGTTTGTGTGGCCATTGACTTTGTCTGACTTTGGAGACGCGTCATCCAAATAGGAGTTATGATTAGTAATGGTCATTTCTCCAAGCACTTCGACTGGTGGTGTTGTGTGTTTGTTTTGGTTATCATCTACCGTCTTCTGCTGTAACTCTTCCAGTGACTTTCCCATGGTCTCTGGGAGCATAAATATTATAAAGATTAAGCCAGCAAAACAGATTCCACTACACAGAAAGAATGCTCCGTACTCATGAATGACATCTTCTAGATCCACAAAAAACTTGGTCATGATGAAGCCACACAGGCCCTGGAAGGGTGAAAACAGAACAAACAACGAACATCATCAGGGATTGCACATCTATTTTTTATTGCCCTAATTACTGCATTGCAACTGTGGCTTATAAATGCTCCAGTAGGTGTATGCGGATTGATGGTAATTACCTGGGTGAAGATGGCAAAAGCGCTGGCTCGTTGCCTGGCCTCAGTGGGGAAAAGCTCGCAGGTCATGACGTAAAGCAATGGTCCACATGCCAATGAAAAGGCAAAGTTGTATACCACCAGTGAGGTAATGGGCAGCCAGCCCAGTGAATCGGCTGCTTTTGTTGGATCCACCGTTTGGATGTAGAAAAACACTCCAGTGGCCAGCATGCTCAGACACATAAACAGTGTAGACACAATGTACAATGCACGCCGGCCTACAATCTGAAAGACAAATAAAATAATCCAGCATTTGCCTTGTTTTAAGTAAAACCTTTAAAGTCACTAAAGTCAATATTCACAAAGATTTCCACTGGATGGTGCTTGGCTTACCTCAACTATCAGTGCAGAGATGATACAACCACACACGCCAACAAAACCAATGATGATGGTCTCCACATTGGAGTCCATGTCAGTACCGGCATCATTGAAGATATCCACTGTGTAGGACTTGATGACGTTGGTGCCAGACAGCTGCTGGATAATGGCCAAGCCCTGACTGATGATGAGTGGACGTAGGAGGGGGCCACGGAAGAAGTCACGATAGGGCGTAGCTTTTTTGGTGGCTGTAAGGGACTGCTGGATTCTGGAAAATTCGACCGATACATTGTCGGAGCAGCGTAGCCAACGCAGGGTGTCCTCGCCACGCTCCACTTGACCATTAGCAGCTAGCCATCTGTGCACAACAATTTTTTTAAATTAACTATTCAGATTCCCACAAGATAATTTGTGGTCAATATACAGGTGTGCATATACCTGGGTGTCTCTGGAAAGAAGGCAAGCAGAATCTCCATGACGACCAAAATGCCACCACATGCAATGGCCAGCCAGTTCCAGGGTAGGAAAGCACCCACAATGTAGGTGTAGAGGTTTCCCACATTGAGGATGACCTCCTGGCAGGTGCCCAGTTTGCCACGAATGTGTGTGGGCGAGATCTCAGAAATGTAGACACCCACTGTGGACAGCATGAGACCCTTGAAGAAGCCAGTCACGATGCGGCCCACTATCATCACGGCAAAGCTGGGAGAACAGGCCACAATGACCCATCCTATGAAGAAGGGTACAGTTCCCACCTAGGGGAAGACAATTACGTGTAAAGGAGAATTAGAATCAAGAATGACACCTTCATTTAGAATCACTCTTCTATCAATCAATCACACCTGTTCTGCAACACTGTATGGAAGGATTTCTTTCACACTGAGATTGTAGGTGGAAATTACAAATTATTAAGTGTGTGGTCAGTGGGTCGTGCAGTTGATGATTAGTGCATTGGAGGTGGTACAAGAACTTTCAGCTTGTATATTCAGATACTCACCACCAGAGTCTGTTGGCGTCCCAGTCGGTCGGTGACTGTTCCGCACAGCAGTGCCCCCACCATGGACCCGAGAGAGACAATACTTCCTATCCAGGACGTCTGCTCGCTCGTCGTTCGGAATGGCACAGGTGTGCGTTTGTTCAGGTCCGGCATGGCCGGAGAGGTGTAGCTGATCACGGCGCCACTGACCATGGCTCCCAGGGCGGCCACGAAGCTGGCTGCCACCACCCGCCGGTACATGTACAGCGATTGGATCCAGCTCAGTGTCGGCTCCACCATCGCCGCGTCCGGCACTCTCTGATTCGTCTTGGTCACTTCCGAAGTGACCACCATCCTGCCGGATGACTAAAGGTGACGATTTGATGACACTTTCGTGTGCTTAGTCAGATTGTGATAGATCAGTCGGGCAGTCCTGGAAACAGGCAAAATAGGAGAGAGATTATTGGTGTCACTCGTGTGTGCTGGTTCAGATCTGCTTTGCCAAAATGATTGTGTCTACCGGACCTCATGTCACAATTTCCAAAGCCAATTCGATTTTTGTCTTTCACAAGTGCTGGGTTTCAATTTCAGTGTCATTTGAGGTGCAATAATTACGTTAATTTGCGATCGTGAAGCAACTTCACAGTAAACTTGAAGCTTTCACTTTGGTGTGACTTCCTATAATCATTTGCGTGAATAAAACTAATAAATTAAACGAATCTTTTTTTGACGCGGTGAGCCTTCAGTAACCCTATCACGTCACTAAATGGTGTTTCTTCAATTACGTCGCATTGTATTTATCCAACCCGAGAGAGACGCCAAGTCTTATCAGTGTTTATTAATTCCATTTGTCTTGTTCTCTTGGTCGCACGCCATACCGTGACCTCTAAGAGAACACGCGAACATGATGACATAATCTTTGAACATTAATACGCGTCATTTTTTTGGCTTCTCCGCCACGAAATCAACACCCCTTCCATATTCATCCCTGTAATTTTTGGTTGGTGGTCGTGACCACTGGTTCAAATCCCGGCCGAGACGCGGGGAATTTTTTGGTCGAGAGAGATTCCTATACACGCGTCTTCTTTATTGGGAATGTGAGTATTATAAAGCAGGTACTGATGAGAGGTCACACCTAAGGCGAGGAAATTAGGTCTCGAACTGACGTATCTGAGTTATTGCCCTCTGGTGGTGGACGAGTGTGTTGCTGCTGCCCCTTGTTGCCGGGCAATCACACAATTCACATTTCAGACGCTGTTTTAGCGGTCAAACCTGTCGTCAGCAGGTTTTCCCCGCGATTTTGAAGCAATGAAATTTACAAATGGGACAGTTGGTGCCATCTAGTAGCGGGTGAGGACAACTATGTACGTGTACTTCCGTTTCTCACAAAAACGATCTGAAAGAGCTAGAAGGCAGCTAGCTAACCCGCCTAAACATTTTTATCGCCAAAGTTTAATTTGGTGAATGTCTTTTTCTGTTTCCAGGGGACAAGATAGGACGATTAGGATTTCAGGAAAAGGTAAGATCGATTTCATCATGTACCTTAAGCGACTGAAACTTGTTTAGTATTGTCACGATCAAAGTCCTGTCAACATTCCTTGTATCGCTTCAATTCACCGCATAAACCGCACTTTCAGTCATGCCAATCCTGCGACATCATCATTATCTTATCTGATTATGCGTTCCTGCTTCAAGACCCTTGAAGTTGGTTGATTGACCTGTCGTTGTTGTGACGGATTTGCGTGGACGATCCGGGTACACACTATATATATGCAAGAACACCTTGACAGTGCAGTTGCCAAGATTTAAAACTGAGTCCCGGATGCGGACAATAACGTGATACCCTTTCTCGGATAATGACCAGATGATACATATCCGACAGAATTGCCAAACATCTTAATTGCAACATTACAGTTTCGCTCGGATCCTGCATACATTGACCATGACCGGTGTCCTGTCATTATTGGAGGGAGGGGAGGGGGGATCTCCAATCGATCACAACTGACAATCTCGAAGTTCTTCTAACCCCGAAAACATTCCTGATTGGTCGTGTTTAGAATGGAATCTCGATTACAAATAGTTAGCTATTGCAACACTGTTTCTTTCTGTGAAACGATTACACGGTTTTGTTTCGATATTTTCTCGTCTCGACAATTGTTTCTATCTCTGGTCAAGAGTTGCGCACGAGATCATGTTACGGGAAAGAGGTAGAAATTAATATTTACGTTATCAAAAATTTAAATTTTAACCTGAGAGGGATTCGAACCCATTGTCTCCGTGCCGTTGCTCGTCGCCGACCTTATTAGTATTTTTTATTCTTCGTCGAGTGTTCATGTTAGTCTGATTTGCAAAATATATAGAAATTCTCGGTTTATTAACCACAATTGATCTGATATCACGCTTTGTTCTGAAATTCTGGTTTCGAATCCCGTTTAAAAAAAACAAATTAACTAGCTCTGTGCGATCAGTGGACCGTTAGGGCTTTGCGTCTGTTAGACCGAAAATCATATGACAGGTTTTTAATAGTTATTAGGAATAAAGGTTAGGAATTTTTTTATTCGAAAATTATTAATTTCTTGGGTGGGTTCAGGAACTTGAAAGAAATATTTTTTGATTGGGGGTTTATCTCTCAAGATGAACATGATGTTATCATGAGTTGAACATGAGTGTCCTGTGAATTTTTGAGCGTACATTTTTGTACGTTTGCCTCATGTCACCTTCAGTCGAGATAACGGTCCAATAACCCAATAATGAATTTCTTTAATGTGTAATTGACTGCTGAAGAAGTCAAACGAGTTAAGTGTATGTTTCCAGATAACTAAGGCATTTGTCCATCAGTAGTGGTTTTTAAATCTCACGAAACTACTTAATCCCCGCGTGAAACGGCTACACTTGTAAAAAAAAAACTTCTTTTTCGTCCCATCAGCCGCACATTAAGGGATCATCACACCTACTTTTTCAGGCTCAAACCCTCGCTAAGCCCTCCTATAAAATTAATTTAATTGTTTTATTCAGCTCAAGCTCTATCAAAATATAAAAAACAAGAATGTTTCTCGGCTATGCCTGGGTTTACAGTAGCCAAAAATGAAATAAAAATTAATTGTTTAAATTTACTGGCTATTTTACGTTTACACGATGACACGCGATAAACGCAAACGTTAAATGTGAAGTAA